>JAIZAY010000149.1:0-98424 GCA_029531755.1 Holothuria leucospilota
TTTGATTAAGTTGTTTGTAAACAGTTTGCGTTTATGTTTCTGCCCGATCCGGTTTGAGTTTTTGTTTTTGTTTGTATGTGCCGTTTCGATGCACTTAAAAAGCACACAAACAAAAAATTGTGTTGTATGTACAAAGGTTAATTACATAGGACAGTTTACAAATTTATTCACGCAGTGGCGGTCGAAAAAACTGCCCTTTGCGGC
Source organism: Holothuria leucospilota (assembly GCA_029531755.1). Lineage (NCBI taxonomy): Eukaryota > Metazoa > Echinodermata > Holothuroidea > Aspidochirotida > Holothuriidae > Holothuria > Holothuria leucospilota. The sequence goes on from JAIZAY010000149.1 coordinate 205, forward strand.
ATCATGGGTAGACGACGCCATAAAGATCAATGGTATATGGTTTGGTTATGGTTCACCCGAGTTACTTACCTGGAATGAGAAAGTGGACCTAGTGGTGGCTAGGTTGAAGGACTTCGGCGATCGCCACATTAGCCTGTTGGGAAAGGTAACAGTTATCAATCGTTTTATTTACCCTCTCTTGTGGTATCCGGGCACTGTGCTGGCTGCTCCAGAGCGTGTCTTGGTGCGACTCGAGAGGGCTGTGTTTAGTTTTTTATGGTCAGGGGGGACGGAGCTGGTTAGAAGAGGGGTGGTATACCAGGATCTTAGGCGCGGAGTGTTGGGCCTTGTGCATTTTCCTTCCAAGCTCCGTTTTCTCCTGACCAAGTGTGTTTACAGTGCTGTGGACAGCAGAATGCCTTTTGTCTATTTTGTCCGTTACTGGGGGGGATTATCATTCCGTCGGTTCTTTCCCTCCCTGTTTAGTAACAGTGAACCCCACAGCTGGAGACCCACGGGGGCTTACAGTCAAATGAGGGAAACGCTCCGTATTATGTCAACAGTGGGGGATGTTTCACAGTCAAGTGCAAGGGACCTATACCGGGCTGTTTTTGATGAATTGGTTGGCCAGGTCCAACCCAACCACTTTGCTTTCAGGGGCCGGAAGTGTGGACGTGTAGTCCACAGCAGATCATTAGATTACCGCAGGGCGAGACTGTTGTGGCGAATCGCACATGACGCCATTGTAACTAATCTCAAGCGCCTTCGGTGGCGTCTTGGAGATGGTATTTGCCCCCGCACAAGATGCACAAAGTGGGAGAGTGTGTCACATGTGTTTTGGCAGTGTGACTATGTGGCTCTATTCTGGGAATGGTTTCAAGTCCTGACTGACCGCCTAACGTTGTGTAACATCTGGGCTGTCAGCCAGGACTATGCTTTGTATGGACTTTCACCTCCGACAAGCAATACAAGTGGTTCAGGACATACTTAACCTTTGTTTCGGCCTCCATAAAGCTAGCCTTATGGAGAGACCGATGTAACATTGTTTTTAGGGGGTGGGGAGGCCTGCTGATGTCGTCCTGGCGTCGGTGAGGGCGGAGGTTAAGCTGAGGGTGGAGTCGGACTTCGTCCGTTTGCCAAGATCGGCATTCGGTAGGCGGTGGGGTCCGCTTGTTTCGGTGAGGGCGGGCCGGGTGGTAGTCAACTTGTAAATATTGTTTTTGTTTGTAAATATGGAACTACTGTAATTTGTAAATGGGGCTGTGTTTGTATGTGGGTGGCTTGTGAGGTGCTTGGTTGTAAATATGTTGTAAATATGTATATATGTGTATGTAAGTATCTGTACATATAGTTCTATTACTGTAATGAACATAATTTTCTGTTTGATTTAGTTGTTTGTAAATAGTTTGCGTTTATGTTTCTGCCCGATCCGGTTTGAGTTTTTGTTTTTGTTTGTATGTGCCGTTTCGATGCACTTAAAAAGCACACGGTCTGTTGGGTATTGGTGGTGTGTGGATAGTTTTGCCTTTATGTTCCTGTCCGATCCGGTTTGAGTTTTTGTTTTTTGTTTGTATGTGCCGTTTCGATGCACTTAAAAAGCTGTTGGGTATTTGGGTTGTTGTCAGTGTGTGTGTGGTTCTATTGTTGTAATGAACATAACTTTCTGTTTGATTTGGTGGTGTGGATAGTTTTGCATTTATGTTCCTGTCCGATCCGGTTTGAGTTTGTTTTTTGTTTGTATGTGCCGTTTCGATGCACTTAAAAAGCAGTTTACAAATTTATTCACGCAAAACTACAGGTTAACTATCACCCGCCCCGCCCGCACCGAAGCAATTGGTCCCCAGCGCCTGCCAAACGTCGACCTTGGCAGACGAGCAAAGTCGGCCTCGACCCTCAGTTTAATCTCCGTTCTCACCGACGCCAGGACGACGTCTGCTGGCCTCCCCCCTTCCCTAAAAACAATATTACATCGGTCTCTCCATATAGCTAGCTTAATGGAGGCCGTAACAAACGTAAGTATGGCCCGAACACCTGCATTGCCTGGTGGGGGCAGTAGACCATACAAAGCATAGTCCTGGCTGACCGCCCAGGTGTTACGAAACGTTAGACGGTCAGCCAGGCCTTGAAACCATTCCCAGAGGAGGGCCTCAAAGCCACAATGCCAAAACACGTGGCACACTCTCCCACTTTGTGCACCCAGTGCGGGGGCAAATGCCATCTCCAAGACGCCACCGAAGGACGCCAAGTCCTGGGTAGGACGTTAAACTGCATCCGGTTGTGGAGCTTGTTAAAGCGTGGGGATAATGAGGTTACCCTTTGCCACAACTGCCTCCGGGACACCCTTGGGCAAGGTGCGCCTGTATTTTTGGCCCACTTTGTGCACCCAGTGCGGGGGCAAATGCCATCTCCAAGACGCCACCGAAGGACGCCAAGTCCTGGGTAGGACGTTAAACTGCATCCGGTTGTGGAGCTTGTTAAAGCGTGGGGATAATGAGGTTACCCTTTGCCACAACTGCCTCCGGGACACCCTTGGGCTAGGTGCGCCTGTATTTTTGGCCCAGTTTTGTTCAGTTTTTTGTTTTTGTGTAAATAGTGTATATAGTGTACATAGTGTAAATATAGCAAGTTGACTCCACCCCGGACCCCTCGTGGCAGGTGGGCCCCGCCCCGGACCCCTCGTGGCCCCTGTTGTTGGTGTCTGGTTTTTATCTCAATACATAACATGTATTGAGATATTGTCACACTAGCTGGTCAGTAACTGTAGCTGAAATTGCCTAAAACATTGTCATTTTGTGGCATTTTATAATCCTATATCAATAGCAATTACTGTCGATATAGGGGAAACAAATGTGGTGTTTAGGATGTGAACATGTTGATTTTGTTGGGATGTTTTGGCTGATTTAGTGGGCAAATACCAGTAAAAACGTGTTTATTGTCTCATTTCCCATGATCCCTTGCGTGCAATTGGCCTTGGTATGAACTTGTGTTGGAGCAGCACGCATGGTTGTCTGCGATATACTGTGCACGTACATATCTGTACACCTATGCCCAAGGCCTGCATTACTGTTCGCGTTCCTTTGCTGCCAGTACAGTATCGCCATTGAGCTTTGTATTCTGAAAGCCTGAGTATAGTCAGGGTTACTCTGCCTAGATAACCGTCGGTATTTGGTCTTTTCTCATACCTGTCAATAGGTAGGTAGACAGGCAATTTGTAAACAAGTTTCTCTGCGTCAGGGTGACTCTGACTCTATACGTTGTTTACCTTCTACAAGGCATTTGTTGTGATGTCATATTTAGCTTGATAAATAATATATATCAGCATGCAAACTGAATGGAAAGCTAGCTGCACAGTACAGGTGACTGGCATCAGTCTGTAATCATTCTGTCTGAGAAGGATGACTTACAAATGCCTTGTTTGGGATTTTAGTTCAGGCCTAGTGGTCTTATTTTCCACGATGTGGCCGAAGAGATGTTGGATGCACTGCTCTAACAGGTAGCATAATGTGGCTAAGAGTGAGAGTTACAAAGGCTTGCAGTCTGCGTGAGAGAACTGTGTAGGCCAAGTTTCGTGTTTGCCTTCGTTGTTACTGTTAGTACAGTATATAGGCCAGGCCTATAATAATTATGCATGCGGGAGCAGACCAAGTCGGCTGCGAACCAAATCAGCCTAAAGACAACTCGGCCCCACGCCAGCTCGTTCTCCAGACAAATCGGCAACAAACCAACTCGGCCCCAGCATGGAAAATCTGTACTACTGTAGAATTTGTTTGCCTAGGCTACGTTGTTAGTAAAGTAGCCTATATAGCTAGGCTAGGCCTACAGTATAGCTAGCCTATAGGCCTAGGCCTATATGAACTAGCCTGTGCCTAGGCTGTGTACGCGGGAGCAGGCCAAATCGGCCTAGCCTAGGGCTAAAGGCAACTTGACCCCAAGCAATTTTTATCTAAAGACAACTCGGCTCAAAGCCAACTCGTCCCCAGCATGAAAAATCTGTACTGTTGACGTGCCTCACTTCAACAAACAGGTAGGCCTAGTCCAAATTCAAGGATGCTAAATACCTTGGCTAGGCCTAAATGGTCAAGAACCCTCAACCGTAGCCTAGGAAGCATAAAATGTTAACAGCCACCGCAAACTGAATATTACTGTCAGTAATGCATAGAGGATGAGTTTTTGCTGTAATTCATGCAGGTATTTACAAAATTCAACGATCTTATTTGTCAAATTTGACAGTACTGTTGGTGTGGTGTAAAGTTAAGGCTTCGGCATGTCATGTTTGGGGTTCATGGCTCTTTGAACGTCCCCCTCACCACACAGTTACAAAGAGGAGGCTAGGAATATTTCTCAAAACATTGATTGCTTGTAAGCCTAGGCCTAGTTCCTGCTGCAACCCAATAGTATGTGCAGTTTGTCAATACTACCCTTTCCCCCAAACTATTCTGGCCTAGGCGCCCTATTAATTGGCCTTGGTATCTCTTAAAATAAGGAAAGCTTAAGGCCAAATGGCCTTACCGTCACCAAAACGTATTTTCAGTCCTGTTCTTACATTACCAGTGTTATTAGCCATATACTGTTACAAGAAAGTGATAAAAAAATACTACTTGGCCCATTAACAAATACTGTTGGCTACTTGGGCAAATTTGAGTGTGACTTGGACCCAATGATGACCCGGTGAGTTACGGAGAGACCCAGTGATGAATGGATAATGATTTGTCAGTGATGATTGTAGGGCCTAGGTGTTTAGCATTGTAACGTTGCTAGTAATTTGCATCATTGAGGGTGTTGAGAACTATATGGTCACTGCATGGTCATGTAGTTGTCATTTTGGTACTTGACACAATTCTGGACATAAAATCACTTCTTTGCGGAATTATTCCTAGAAAATGACATTTACTGATTGTATGGGAACCACCTTGAGTCCACATCCTTTATTCTCATCCTAACAAATGTCTGACACCGCGTGTTTGGTCTAGCGGTAGAGCATCCGCCTCTCACGCGGGAGGCCCGGGTTCGATTCCCAGGTCGAGTCATACCAAAGACTCTAAAAATGGAACCTACTGCCGTTGTGCGTGATGCTCCGCATAAACAATGGAGTAGGGAAAACAAGCCAGTGAGCCACAACTGGAAAAAAGGCCGTGGTCGTCTTTTAGAGAAACAAGGTAGTGGCTTGCCATTACCTGTTCTCCAATTCGTTCGTAATCCTCATGCACCAGTCCTAGCTCTCCAGTCACTGTGTGAGCCTGAAAAGAGACAACAATAAACCTAAATTAGCATGCGGCTGCTACGGTACCTTGAGCAGAACCTACACGTAGGTCGACGCGCAGCCCGTCTGTAGGAGACCTATGCGGGCTGTCAGAGTAAATAGGGCAACTATAATTATAAGCCTTCACTGCCGCGCCCGTGGTATGCAGGCTACGTAATAATAACGGCAGTAGGATGCTGTGCTGCGATTTGAGTATATAAGTAGTATATTACGAGGCAGCAATTAACAGCAGCAATAAGTTAGCGGTAGTGCGCCTGAAGTAATGGCAGGAAATACGCAAGCTACCAGATAAGTTGCCAATATCAATTAACTCACTCAGTCGCATTGACGGATTCGTTGTATCAGGCGATCTGTAGGCCGCCAGGCTCGGTCTACGTCTTGGTGTAAGCTTGTAACAGTTTCTTAAGTAATAAGGTGAAGTGCCCTAAATTGAGTTGGCTATGCCTGAGCCAAATTATCCTCGCGTGAGACTAAAGGAGTTATTCCCGTGCACTTCGCTAACTACATAGCGGGTGCATAACTACAAAAGTAAGCGCGGGCTATAAGTATTCAAAAGGCACATTAAAATAACTACAATATGAATATTTAGTAATGGATAAATTGATAAATGTATGCTAAGTACAGTAGTAATTCTGTACCTGTAATCTGTAATATCCTCCTGTTGGCACTGTAGAGCTAGTTGTACGGTATAGCTTATAAGTCCTTTCTAGGTGTGGTCCAGAGCTGCAATGGTGAGCTTGCAGCTTGTGCTGTACTGGACACACTGCTCACCAGCACATGTGGCATCAGGACTAATTAACATTTCTACAGGTGCTGCATTCTATCCACACTTGTGCATACCTTCTATTGTTAAAGTTACTGGAAGGTTCTAATTGTGTGTGGCAATTCTTGAGTTGAATGCAGAGGGGGAGTGCTTCACTAATGAGGTCACTACAGTAGCTCCCCCCTAGATTGCCAATGAAGGAGGCAGTCGATAATAATCAAAAGCTTAAATGTGACCGAAAGTTTAATTAATGCTTAGTTACTAAGAAAAATATTGAAATGACAGTTGAAATTTATGTAAGTCTCTCAGACTAAGAGCGAGAATTCTATGGAGCAAACACTACCAGTCGAATGGCATACACCATCAGATGAGAGACAGTCGGGGTCACCAGTTTAGAGTAAAGTTCAAAACCAAAATATTTATATAGGTTACAGTGCATGAAAGGTTAAAATAAAGATACAAAGTATCCTAAATAGCAAGCAGCTGAAGAACCGGAAAGGTACAAGAGGATCACGTCGGGGTCACCAGTTTAGAGAAACAAGGTAGTGGCTTGCCATTACCTGTTCTCCAATTCGTTCGTAATCCTCATGCACCAGTCCTAGCTCTCCAGTCACTGTGTGAGCCTGAAAAGAGACAACAATAAACCTAAATTAGCATGCGGCTACTACGGTACCTTGAGCAGAACCTACACGTAGGTCGACGCGCAGCCCGTCTGTAGGAGACCTATGCGGGCTGTCAGAGTAAATAGGGCAACTATAATTATAAGCCTTCACTGCCGCGCCCGTGGTATGCAGGCTACGTAATAATAACGGCAGTAGGATGCTGTGCTGCGATTTGAGTATATAAGTAGTATATTACGAGGCAGCAATTAACAGCAGCAATAAGTTAGCGGTAGTGCGCCTGAAGTAATGGCAGGAAATACGCAAGCTACCAGATAAGTTGCCAATATCAATTAACTCACTCAGTCGCATTGACGGATTCGTTGTATCAGGCGATCTGTAGGCCGCCAGGCTCGGTCTACGTCTTGGTGTAAGCTTGTAACAGTTTCTTAAGTAATAAGGTGAAGTGCCCTAAATTGAGTTGGCTATGCCTGAGCCAAATTATCCTCGCGTGAGACTAAAGGAGTTATTCCCGTGCACTTCGCTAACTACATAGCGGGTGCATAACTACAAAAGTAAGCGCGGGCTATAAGTATTCAAAAGGCACATTAAAATAACTACAATATGAATATTTAGTAATGGATAAATTGATAAATGTATGCTAAGTACAGTAGTAATTCTGTACCTGTAATCTGTAATATCCTCCTGTTGGCACTGTAGAGCTAGTTGTACGGTATAGCTTATAAGTCCTTTCTAGGTGTGGTCCAGAGCTGCAATGGTGAGCTTGCAGCTTGTGCTGTACTGGACACACTGCTCACCAGCACATGTGGCATCAGGACTAATTAACATTTCTACAGGTGCTGCATTCTATCCACACTTGTGCATACCTTCTATTGTTAAAGTTACTGGAAGGTTCTAATTGTGTGTGGCAATTCTTGAGTTGAATGCAGAGGGGGAGTGCTTCACTAATGAGGTCACTACAGTCTCGACTTGAACCAATAGGTTGGAAACTGGGACGTAAAACTCCATCTAACTCACTCTAACAAATGTCTGACTGTATTGAGATACAGCAGCATCGCTCCTCTAGTTTTTTTTGGTTGTTGGCGGTATGTAGTATTATTGGTTTAGGGTGGCCGGGGGGAGGTTGGTCTGTTGGGTTGTTGTCAGTGTGTGTGTGGTTCTATTGTTGTAATGAACATACTTTTCTGTTTGATTTGGTGGTGTGTGGATAGTTTTGCATTTATGTTCCTGTCCGATCCGGTTTGAGTTTGTTTCTTGTTTGTATGTGCCGTTTCCATGCACTTAACCCCCCCCCCCCCCCCGAAGGCGCTTGAGATTAGTTACGATGGCGTCATGTGCAGAAAAGGGGACTGGCAAACTAAAGAGACTTTCGTTTTCTTTGCAGCGTGTGAATGGATTTTGGTATTGTGTTTGTCATCCGACGGGTTTTGTTTAGTTTTGTTTTCGATCGTGTCCGTTTCGAAACACGTTAAAGGAAAATAAACTAAAGAAGAATCCGAAATCCAAACAAAACCATGACGGGTCTCAAACACAAATGACTTGTCGAGTTAGATAATACTTACAGATGAGGGAGTAATGAGGTTACCCTTTGCCACAACTGCCTCCGGGGCACCCTTGGGCAAGGTGCGCCTGTGTTTGCCCCGGTGCTTTTTGGGTGCTGTTGCCTTTGGGCGTGGTGTTTGCCTTCGGGCTTGGTGTTGCCTTCGGGCGTGGTGTTGCCTTCGGGCGTAGTGTTGCCTTCGGGCTTAGTGTTGCCTTCGGGCGTGGTGTTGCCTTCGGGCTTAGTGTTGCCTTCGGGCTTGGTGTTGCCGTCGGGCGTGGTGTTGTCTTTGGGTGTGTGGTGGATTTGGGTGTGTGGTCTTTGTGGGGCTTTGTTTTTAGTGTGACCGGGGGGGAGGTTGGTCTGTGGGGTCCTTGGGTTGTTGTCAGTGTGTGTGTGTGTTTCTATTGTTTTAATGAACATAATTTTCTGTTTGATTTGGTGGTGTGTGGATAGTTTTGCTTTTATGTTCCTGTCCGATCCGGTTTGAGTTTTGTTTTTTGTTTGTATGTGCCGTTTCGATGCACTTAAAAAGCACATACTTACAGATGAGGGAGACACTACGTATTATGTCAACGGTGGGGGACGTTTTGCAGTCCAGTGCGGGGGACCAGTACCGGGCCATTTTTGATGACTTGGTTGGTCAGGTCCAACCCAACGACTATGCGTCAGGGCCGGAAGTGTGGCGTGTCGTCCACAGCAGGACACTCGATCACCGCCGGCGTGACCTGCTGTGGCGCATCGCACACGACGCCATCGTAACGAATCTTAAGCGCCTTCGGTGGCGTCTTGGAGATGGCATTTGCCCCCGCACTGGATGCACAGGGTGGGAGAGTGTGCCCCATGTGTTTTGGCAGTGTGGCTTTGTGGCCCTCTGGGAGTGGTTTCAAGCTCTGGCTGATCGCCTCACGTTTTGAAACACGTGGGCGGTCAGCCAGGACTACGCTTTGTATGGTCTGTCACCCCCGCCATGCAATACAAGTGTTCGCGGGATACTTACCTTTGTTTCGGCCTCCATAAAGCTGGCCTTGTGGAGAGACCGGTGTAATATTGTGTTTAGGGGAGAGGGGAAGCCTGCGGACGTCCTGGCGTCGGTGAGGACGGAGATTAAGCTGAGGGTGGAGGCCGACTTCGTCCGTTTGCCAAGGTCGACGTTCGGCAGGTGTTGGGGTCCACTTGTTTCAGTGCGGGCGGGCCGGGTGATAGTTAATTTGTAAATATTGTAAATATTGAAATTGCAAATAGTCCTACGTGATTGGCTTGGGTTTGGGGTGGTTTTGTACATAGTTAGCACAGACATTTTGTTTGCTAGCGCAATGTACAGATTTCTGTAAATAGTTCAGAGTTATGTTTTTGTCCGGTCAGGTTTGAGTTCTACTTTGTTTCTTCGTGCCCGTTTCTACGTACGTAAAAAGCTCTATAATACTTAACGACACACCTAAACTGCATCCGGTTGTGGAGCTTGTTTGAGCGTGGGGATAATGAGGTTACCCTTTACCACAACTGCCTCCGGGGCACCCTTGGGCAAGGTGCACCTGTATTTGCCCTGTGCTTTTTACGTGTTGTTGCCTTCGGGCGTGTTGTTGCCTTCGGGCGTGGGTTAGTTAGTTAGATGGGACTTTACGACACACCAACACGAATGTGTTCGGGCGTGGGGTCGCCTTTGGGCGTCTTGTTGCCTTCGGGCGTGAGGTTGCCTTCGTGCGTGGGGTAGGCTTCGGGCGTGAAGTTGCCTTCGGGCGTGGTCTTGCCTCCAGGCATGTTGTGTTGCCTTCGGGCGTTGTTGCTTTCGGACATTTGTTGTTGCCTTCGAGTGTGTGTTGCTGCCTTCTGGCGTGTGTTGTTTTCCTGTTTGTAAATAGTCTGGTGTGGTGGGTGGGCTGGGGGTGTCGTATATGTTGGCCACAGAAATTTTGTTTTGCTAGCTTGGTGTAAGGTAACTTTGTAAATGATTGTAAGTAGATCATGGTTGTGTTCTTGCCGGTCCGGATTTGGTTCTTCTTGTTTGATAGTGTCCGTTTCTATGCACACCTACACGAAAGTAAATAGTTCAGGTCTTGGACGAGAGCAGACGTGTTTCGTCGAGCTCTCGTCGCTTTGCCGTGCTCACCCTTATCACTGTGTACATTTTTTTGTTTTTTTTGTAAATCGTGGCGTAGTGTTGCCTTCGGGTGTAGTGTTACCTTTGGGCGTAGTGTTGCCTTTGGGGCGTAGTGTTGCCTTCGGGCTGAGTGTTGCCTTCGGGCGTGGTGTTGCCTTTGGGCGTAGTGTTGCCTTCGGGTGTGGTGTTGCCTTTGGGGCGTGGTGTTGTCTTCGGGCTGAGTGTTGCCTTCGGGCGTGGTGTTGCCGTCGGGCGTGGTGTTTCCTTCGGGCGTAGTGTTGCCTTCGGGCGTGTGGGCGGGATTTGTTTGGGTGGTATGTGGTTGTGGGGAGTTTTTTGGGGTTGGCTGCTGTGGCAGTTATAGGAGTTCAGTAGTAACAAAGACTCTTTTGTTCCCTGTTGCACGGAGTGTATGGTTTGTTTGGCATTTGTGTTTGTGACCCGTCATGGTTTTGTTTGGGTTTGGGATTCTTTAGTTTGCCAGTGCCTGTTTCTACGTACTTAAAAAGCTCTCTCGCCCTTCGTTTCTAGTGCCCGTCTCTACGTACTTAAAAAAAAACACTTGTGAGGTACTTAAGTTGTAAATATGTGTATGTAAATATCTGTACATATAGTTCTATTACCTGATTACTGTAATGAACGTAATTTTGTTTGATTTGGTTGTTTGTAAATAGTTTTGCATTTATGTTTCTGCCCGATCCGGTTTGAGTTTTTGTTTTTGTTTGTATGTGCCGTTTCGATGCACTAAAAACAAGTTTAAATACGTTTCAAGTCCTTTCCTTTAGTCGCCTCGTACGACAGAATGGCAAACACATGCCCGAAGGCAACAACACGCAAAAAGCACTGGGGAAGTACAGGTGCACTTTGCCCAAGGGTGAGCTTTTTAGTTCAGTTCAGGTCTTCGGCGGGAGCGGACGTGTGTTCGATCTGCTCTCGTTGTGGAATTTAACGTGGGAACAATGAGGTTACCCTTTGCCACAACTGTTCTTTAACATAGTAAACGCCTGCGAGGGAGAAACGCTCGCCCCGGACGAAAACTCTTAACTAAACAATTGTGCTATCCCGACTTCCGGGCATAGCAGCAGTTTGTGTGGCTCGAGGCCACGGAATGAAAAGAGGAAAAACCTCAGAACTAGTTTTACAGGAAGACAAAAAATAGGATGAAGAAAGAAAAACGAGCTACACAGAAACAAGGTGCGGTCGCAAACAAATGGACACGCCAGACCTACTTATCAACTACAACACAAGCACGCTATAGGGCCATTCTCGGTCACGTGTGTGACCCAAAAAAGGCACACACCATACTTCTACCTGATGTTTGATGTTTCTCTAAAAGCAAATGATGTTGCCTGATATACAGTGTTTACAAGAACAGCAAATGACATTATCACTCATAGGTATTTTTATTAATTAAAATTCTAATTTGCATTTAGGGTCAAAGGTCAGATAATCTTCGGTCACGTGTGTGACTTCACACAAGAGCATGTTTTCTGAAATGACCCTTTGGAGCGGCCAGAACAGTGCCCGGATACAAACAGCACCCAGCTAGGCCTAGGCTAGTAACTTATTTTCTCATGCACAGCATGTTAGTAAACAGACAGTAAAAGTAGTTGTAGGCAGTGATAACATCATGTGACCAAGAAAATTATGGATCTTTAACACAAGCCTCCCACATTTTCTTTCCAAAAATTACAGAATAAATTGAAGTTATAAATATTTCACTTTAATGAATGAACTCGAGAGTAAATCCAACCCTGAATGGATTCATTTTGGTCAAAAAATGTCTCCTCATTCACTGTTGGCATTCAACTGGTCTTTGCACTACTATTGTTATACGGTATGGAGTAATTGGCATAGGCTCTCTTTCCCAAGGATGTGCAAAATTAAGGACACTGAGGATACAATGAAGTTACTTTAGGTTCTTTTATGATTAGGGGATACTATTTACAGCATACGGTAGGCTTTGGCCCTGGGTAAGGTTGGTTGGAAGTAAGTTGAGTAGGCCGACTTGACAATTTCTCATCTGAATTATTCATTTCATTTGTTTCTTAACTAAAACAATATGACGTTATTGAAACAGTTTATAGGTAAGGCTAAATTTGTTAGTTAGTTAGTTAGATAGGGTTTAACGACACACCAACACGAATGTGTTATATAGTGTCAGCAAGTAAAAAAAAGTAAAAGTAAAATTTGGGAGAAAGTTAGCTAAAAAGGGCAAGGATGGGGCAAAATCTTATCTGAAATGTCAACACGAAAGCAAGCGCGGGAGTCATGTCAAAACGTCCTATAAAGGTTACTTTCCTTGAGAAAGTCTAGGATGAGATAAGGGTCGGTCTGTTGAAATAAGGTCTTCAGGTCTGGCACAGTGTAGTACTTCTCACGAATTTGAGAGTATTCACAACAGTCTACGAGGATGTGACTGACGGTGACAGCACAATCACATGGGATGCAATATGGTCTCTCATCACCATGAAGTAAGTAGGAATGGGTAAGGTAAGTGTGACCGATACGAGCCCTGGTCAGTACTAAATCGTCTCGTCGCTTTCTGGGGACTGCATTACACTTAGTCTCGACCGTCGGTTTAACTCGGTACAATTTGTTCTCGGGGAAAGAATCCCACAGTTCCTGCCATTTGGATTTTATGTAGCAGTTTATATTAGGACGATAGTCAGTGTGGGGGATGTAGAGGTTGGTAACGTCCATCTGTAGGGCTTCTTTAGCTAGTGCGTCGACCTTTTCATTTCCCCGTATGCCCACGTGACTCGGAACCCACGCAAGCACAACTGATTTCTGCAGTCTCACCAAATTGGAGTAAGCTTCACGGAGAGTTATTATACAAGGGTGTTTTTGCTCATGGCCTCTAAGTGCTAAAAGGCTTGATAGGGAGTCTGTGAATACAATGAACTGTTGGCTGCCCGAGGTTTCGATCAGATCGAATGCCATCTTAAGTGCCTGGAGTTCGGCAGTAAAAATTGATGCATCATCGGGTAGTCTGACTTGTAAGAACGCATCTCGGCCTGTCGCTGCAGCTGCAACCCTGTTCGTCGCTTTGGAACCGTCGGTATAGATTGCATGAAAGCGACGGTACACCAGTTCATTTGTTGAGTTCTTTAGATAATTCCTCAAACTAAGGTCAATAACTGGCTCGACTAACTTCCAGGGAGGAGTGATGGGGAAGGTAAACTGCGCTACGAAATCGGGGTTGGTACACACCTTTGATAGTGCTTCCTTAACGCGAGTAGCAAATGGGGGTATAACTGTTGGTTTTGCGAGGTAAATGTGACTAAACCTATGGTTGAAGGCCGTCTCAAAGGTCGGATTCTGTCTATGGCTCCTCAGTTTCATGGCAAATTGGAGTGACAATTTCTCCCATCTGATCTGAAGGGGTGGTTCGTTCGCTTCGATGTAGATACTCGGCATCGGAGACGTACGAAAAGCTACCAGACAGATTCGAAGACCTTGGTTATGGATAGGGAGCAGTTTTCTGAGGTATGACTCACGTGCTGAGCTGTAAACAACACAACCATAATCAAGTTTGGACCTAACAAGTGAGCTGTAGAGGCGAAGCAAAACAGGACGGTCAGCGCCCCAGTCCATCTTTGAGACGACCTTTAACAGGTTTAGAGCTCCTTGGCACTTCCGCCTCAGATGGTCGATATGGGCTTTGAAGTTGAGCTTACTGTCGAGTATTAGGCCCAGGAACTTGGTGTGGGGAACAACTGGGATGTTAACGCCGTTCAAGTTCCGGTCCGGGTCGCGATGAGCACCTCTCCGGTTGCAAAAGTGCATGCAAACAGTCTTTGTCCGAGAAAAACGGAATCCGTTTTGGTCAGCCCAGTGTTGGATCTTGTTGAGGCAGTTTTGCAGTTGTCTCTCTATAGACCTCATGTTCCTTGAGGAACAGGTTATAGAGAAGTCATCCACAAACAAAGACTTTTCAATCCCAGTGTTCACCACATTAGCGATGCTGTTTATTTTCATAATAAAAAGAGTAACGGAGAGGATGCTGCCTTGAGGAACACCCATTTCCTGATTATGTAACTCAGATAATACACTCCCTACACGGACTCGAAACACACGATCTTTCAGGAAGTTTTGAATAAAGAGTGGCATTCTGCCCCTCAGACCTGCATTGTACAAGTCCTTTAGAATACCATATTTCCAAGTTGTATCATACGCCTTCTCCAGGTCGAAGAACACCGATACAACATGGTGTCCGCGAACAAAGCCGTCACGTAATGGTGGACTCTAGGCGGACGAGTTGGTCAGTGGTACTGTGGCCCCGTCGAAAGCCACTTTGGTAACTAGTTATCAGACCGTTGGTTTCGACGAACCAAACCAGACGGGCATTAATCATTCGTTCAAAGGTTTTGCACAGACAGCTAGTGAGGGAAATAGGGCGGTAGTTAGGCTAAAATTTGTTCACGCCATGTATCAGCATTCTGCTGCTACTGTACTGCTAGTTTAGAAATCTAGAGGAACATGTGGGTTGTTCTGCCACGGTGAGCCCAGATTTTGGCATAGGCAACGAGGATGGTGGTGAAAAAAATTGCGAGTAAGCTACTGGATGGAAAACACCCTCTAAAGGTAAGCCACTTAACAACAGATGCTGATGGAAAAGGATGCCAGGGCCTTAATAAAGTTATGAAGGGGGTTACAGGTAACGACACAGGAAATCTGTTGGATGAGCAGCACTTAAACGAAGTTTTTGCAGAGCTGTTAGCAGCACAGAGTTCTCTTCTGACATGTTCCCAGCTAGAACTGTCTCGTTTAAGCGTATGCTTCAGAAGCGGTTTGCAGAGGACCTAAGCCATCGAGTCCAGGCTGAAATAAGTGCATGCAGGAAGGCCATGAAAAATAATCATCCTAAGGTTGTGCTAGCAATGAGGGATTGCGTGAGTTGTATCCTAAAATGTTATAGCGGAGACCACAGGGAATGCTCGAAAAAGTTTTTTGTTTGCAAAGAGAAGAAGTATATGTTTCCTTTCATGCCTGGAATTGCCAGACAATCACTGCGAATATTAGGGACAGACAGCGTGAAACTGTGTAATGTAATTATGACACGTACCTGTGAAAAGCAACTGCGAGCAACCAGGTTTGGTACATCGACTTAGAAAGCAGAGGCCATGAATAGTGCCTCCAAAACTACCAACCCAAAGCAAGGTAGTACATACTCCAGGAATGCTTCCTGCAGAGACCACAGTGCACAATCCACATGGTAAACAATGGAACTGGTGAATCTATAGCTATGAAAATGGCCGCATTAGGTCTGCATCCTAGCCAGTCTTTCATCTCCACTTTACGGCGACTGCAACACAGGCGAGATTACCACCGGCGCAGAAAGAAAAGCTGTACAGTTCGGGCAAGAAAGGCCAGTCTGAGGATAAAGAGATACAGGTATGAAAGGCAAGGAAATTATCCTAGAAATAAAGGAAGCTGCTACGAAACTGACCAACTCATTGCTGAACTCACTGATCATGCCTACCACAAGAGGCGTATTAGTTGTGATAACTCAGGCAACATAACATCTTGCGGAACAAGCAGAAATGTACGCCCCGGTGCTTTTTAAGTGCTGTTGCCTTCGGGCGTAGTGTATCCTTCGGGCGTGGTGTTGCCTTCGGGCGTCGTGTTGCCTTCGGGCGTCGTGTTGCCTTCGGGTGTGTGGTGGATTTGGATGTGTGGTCTTTGTGGGACTTTGTTTTGGGGTTGTGTGTGGTGGTTGGGCGGGAGTGTTGTTTTGGTGTTTGCTGCAGTGGCAGTACTAAATCACAGTAGTAACAGACTCTTTTGTTCCTTGTTGCGTGGTGTGTGTGGTCTGTTTGGCGTTGTGTTCGTGGTCCGTCGGGGTTTTTCTTTGGGTTTGGGATAGTCCTTTGGTTTGTCAGTGCCTGTTTCTGCGTACTTCACAAGCAGAAATGTACGCACAAAGTAAAGCAGTAGCCTGTCTACAGTAATGTACTATATATTCATGCATTCTACGTACTTAAAAAGCTATATATTCATGCATTTCTCTAGATGAAACCTACCTTCAAATATATCACACAAAAATAGTCTTCATAAGCTTGATGCCCTTGACACTGCCCACTGTTATGGCAAGTCTTTCTGCTATTGTTGACATACCGTTCCTCTGCTGACAGGTGGCTAAAATTAATACAAAGACTGTTGTGACATCTATGAGATATATCAAAGTCCCTGTCCTGTGCCAGCAATAGTTCCCTAACGCAAATGCTTTCAACCAAGTATGCCAGGACATGGACCGGCATAGTCTTCCTCTCCCCACCGCCTGGAAGCTTCAAATGGAGGTAGCTGGAAGCTTCAAATGGAGTGGCGTTTGACCTGGCTTTTGTCTTTGCACCATCCCAAACAATGCATCCTTGATACGTCCTTATGTGACTTTCGCCGAAGCCGAACAGCCACAGTCCCTGCCCATCTTGTCCAGTCTTCTTCAGTCATTCTTGAAACTGTGAGTAGACCTAATACTGTTATATACTGTAGATTCTAAAAATATTTTAGGTTAACTTTGCGTGCTTTTTAAGTGCATCGAAACGGCACATACAAACAAAAACAAAAACTCAAACCGGATCGGACAGGAACATAAAGGCAAAACTATCCACACACCACCAAATCAAACGGAAAATTATGTTCATTACAACAATAAAACCACACACACACTGACAACCCAAATACCCCACAAACCAACCGCCCCCCGGCCACCCTAAACCAATATTACTACATAACGCCAACGAAAGACAACACCAGACCAACACAAGGTTAACTTTGCTCACCTGTGGTAAGTAAGTAGTCATCAGTATCACATGCAACACACAATCCTACGGCGGTTTATTGTAGTATGCTGCTTTTTACGTACGTAGAAACGGGCACGAAGAGACAAAGGAGAACTTAAACCTGACCGGACAAAAGTACAAAGGTGAACTATTTACAGAATTCTGTACATTGCGCAAGCAAACAAAATATCTGCGATAACTATGTACAAAACCACCCCGAACCCAAACTAGTTACATCTCACTCTTTACAATCTCACTAGGCAAAACTATTTACATACCCATTTACATATTGCCCCGGTGCTTTTTAAGTGCTGTTGCCTTCGGGCTTGGTGTTGCCTTCGGGCGTGGTTTTGCCTTCGGGCGTGGTTTTGCCTTCGGGCGTGGTGTTGCCTTCGGGCGTGGTGTTGCCTTCGGGCGTGGTGTTGCCTTCGGGCGTGGTGTTGCCTTCGGGCTTGGTGTTGCCTTCGGGCGTGGTGTTGCCTTCGGGCGTGGTGGTGGTTTTGGGTGTGTGGTGGATTTGGGTGTGTGGTCTTTGTGGGGCTTTGTTTTTAGTGTGGCCGGGGGGAGGTTGGTCTGTGGGGTATTTGGGTTGTCAGTGTGTGGGTGGTACTATTCTTGTAATGAACATAATTTTCTGTTGGATTTGGTGGTGTGTGGATAGTTTTGCCTTTATGTTCCTGTCCGATCCGGTTTGAGTTTTGTTTTTTGTTTGTATGTGCCGTTTCGATGCACTTAAAAAGCCCCCCCCCCCCCCCATTTACATCAACAGAAAGAGTGTTCAGGTTGAGTCTGTTCAATGCTTTTTTGTAACTATGGGTGCTCCTTATGTGCTCCGGAACAAAACACCGGACGTGACATGAAACACAAGGACAACTATATACACCAGGCCAGCATTCATGTGGCCAACCCCCACTATTTACAGTATTAACAATGTGATGTGCTCTTTACATGCTTGTAGCCGGGCGGACCTAATGTGGAACAGAGCAAACCTATTTACACTGAACTACCAAAAAAACTTTGTGGCATGCATGGGCACAGACACAAACAGAACAGAAACCCCAAAAGAAAACGGGGACACAAAGGCAAAACCATTCACACTAAATACTCTGACTGGGACCTTATCTTTTTAATCCGTGGGCTCGGGACGCCCGAGTGATGGGTTCCCCTGTCTGATACTTCTCCCGAAGCCGACCTCTTTAGTGCAGACTCTGGCCCCTCCCCCTCACACAAATCAAACCAACCCTCCCCCGAAGGTGGATCCTTTGGAGGAGGCTCTGAGGCACGCTCCCCGCCATCCGACATCGCCGAGTCTGAGGACAGATCGAGGTCCTCCTCTAATGTCATTATTTCAACCTGTCCGGGTGCCGCTGCCAACGATGGCGGAGAGTCTGCCTCAGGAGTCCCAGTACCCCCCCCCCCTCACACTGCTTAGAAGCAAGGAAGTCCTGCTCCACCTCAAGTGCCGCCTCCTCTAATTCCTGGGTTGAATATTGTGGGCCTGTTTGCGAGGGTTCAGGTGCCGACCCCACATCGGCACTGACATGAGCAGAGTACGATGTGGGGCAGGAACCAAACACATGTCCCTCCTCCCAACAGAGGTTGCACCGTACCTCCTTGGGACACTCCGCCTTGCCGTGCTCCAACTGCAAACATTTCCCACAACGTCTGTTGGGACACGACTTGGCTTCGTGCTCCTCCTCTCCACGTCTAAAACAGGCACGGGGCTAGCAAAAGTACCTAATGTGGGCCTTGGAACCCCCTATGAAGAGGAACGATGGAATGTCCCTCACCAGTTCCATACGGAACTGTCTCTTGCCATTAAATATACCTTTCAACTCACCCGCAGTATATTTACACCACCGCATTTCAGAGACAGTTCCGTATTGACTAAGAACCCTCGCAACCAGGCGCTGGTCTATCTCGAAGGGAAGGTAAAGCACCGTCACCGCCACAGAGCGATCATATGGGGTGACAGTGAGCCCCTCTACCCCCTTCGGGCATGACACACCCTTAACACGGGCAGCATCAGACTTAAACTTAAGGTCATACGTGTTGCGGGCCTCAAGCGCCTGCAACATCTCAATCTCTCCAATTTCGACACCATTGTCTTTTAACACAGTAAACGCCTGTAGGGGAGGGGCACTCACCCCATACGAAAACTCCAACTTAACAATTGTGCTATCCCGACCTCCGGGCATAGCAGCAGTTTGTGTAGCTCGAGGCCACGGAATGAAAAGAAAAAAAACTGACCAGGGTTTACAAAGGACAAAATTTAGGATGAAACACGCTATAAGGTTTTAAGCACAATTGCAATAAATAGTATAGCTATCACACAGTGATACAAGTTGAGCACGGCAAAACGACGAGAGCGAAACGAAAACACGTCTGCACTCGTCGAAGACCTGAACTGAACTGTAGTATTCTGTACATGTTATAGCACAGTGAGTGTGAGTTGCATACTGTGCTTTTTAAGTGCATCGAAACGGCACATACAAACAAAAACAAAAACTCAAACCGGATCGGGCAGAAACATAAACGCAAACTTTTTACAAACAACTAAATCAAACAGAAAATTATGTTCATTACAGTAATAGAACTATATGTACAGATACTTACATACACATATATACATATTTACAACATATTTACAACCAAGCACCTCACAAGCCACCC
This sequence comes from Holothuria leucospilota, assembly GCA_029531755.1. Taxonomy (NCBI): domain Eukaryota; kingdom Metazoa; phylum Echinodermata; class Holothuroidea; order Aspidochirotida; family Holothuriidae; genus Holothuria; species Holothuria leucospilota. Next base: position 19,926 of record JAIZAY010000149.1, read on the forward strand.
ACATACAAACACAGCCCCATTTACAAATTACAGTAGTTCCATATTTACAAACAAAATCACTATTTACAAGTTGACTACCACCCGGCCCGCCCTCACCGAAACAAGCGGACCCCACCGCCTACCGAATGCCGATCTTGGCAAACGGACGAAGTCCGACTCCACCCTCAGCTTAACCTCCGCCCGTGAGTTGCATACTGTTGTCAAGGCCTGCCTCGTGCAACTAGCCTATGTGCTATGGAGGAGGCTGCAATCATGACAGTAGAGGAGGACCTCCATCTCTCCTCAGACTCAGAGTCTGTTTCTTCTATGTCAGATGATGGGGAGCCTCCTCCCAAGGATCCACCTTCTGGGGAGGGTTGGTTTGATTTGTGTGAGGGGGAGGGGTCAGAGTCTGCACTAACCTCGGGCGCGGTGTCAGAGTGGGGAGACCGTCACTCTGAAAGACCAGTACCGAGCCCAAGGGTTAAAAAGATCAAGCCCCAGCAAGAGTTGTTAGTGAGCCTTTAGATTTTCCTTTGTTCCACATTGGGTTTGATCCGGCTGTGTGCATGTGAGGAGCACACCATTATAAAATGGGGGTTGGCCACATGAACTTTTGTTCGTTGTCATGTCCGGTATTTTTTCTCGACTGTGTCTGTGAAATTTTGTCTCCTGCTTTTTAAGTGCATCGAAACGGCACATACAAACAAAAAACTCAAACCGAATCGGACAGGAACATAAAGGCAAAACTATCCACACACCACAAAATCAAACAGAAAATTATGTTCATTACAACAATAGAACCACACACACACTGACAACCCAAATACCCCACAAACCACCCCCCGGCCACCCCTAACCAATATTACTAAAAACCGCTAAAAACCAAACACCAACAACTCCCCCACAAACACCGCCCAGGACACCAAGACCAAATCCCCCGACCAGCGAGGGACACCAGCCCACGCACGGCGCGCCACAACACATGGCCAACAACCAAAAACCCAACAACACCCTCAAACGAAACCAAAACCACCAACACCGCCCCCAAGCAGCGACACAAACCCAAAACGAAAGACAACACCAGACCAAACCACCACCACTCAACAACAACCGAAAAACCAAAACACCAGACCAAACAATCATCACAAACTGCCCCAAGGGGCCACGAGTTGTGGCAAAGGGTAACCTCATTATCCCCACGCTTTAATTAACAAGCTCCACAACCGGATGTAGTTTAACGTCCTACCCGAACTGAGGCATCTTGCAAGCTTTTTAACATATATACATATTTACAGCATATTTACAACTAAGTACCTCACAAGCCACCTATGTACAAACACAGTCCTATTTACAAATTACAGTAGTTTCATATTTACAAACAAAATCGATATTTACAAGTTGACTACCACCCGGTCCGCCCTCACTGAAACAAGTGGACCCCATCGCCTACCGAACGCCGACCTTGGCAAACGAACGAAGTCCGACTCTACCCTCAGCTTAACCTCCGCCCTCACCGACGCCAGGACGACATCAGCAGGCCTCCCCACCCCCCTAAATACAATGTTACATCGGTCTCTCCATACGGCCAGCTTTATGGAGGCCGAAACAAAGGTAAGTATGTCCTGAACACTTGTATTGCATTGCGGAGGTGAAAGACCATACAAAGCATAGTCCTGGCTGACCGCCCAGGTGTTACACAACGTTAGGCGGTCAGTCAGGACTTGAAACCATTCCCAGAATAGGGCCACATAGTCACACTGCCAAAACATGTGACACACTCTCCCACTTTGTGCATCTAGTGCGGGGGCAAATGCCATCTCCAAGACGCCACCGAAGGCGCTTGAGATTAGTTACAATGGCGTCATGTGCGATTCGCCACAACAGGTCTCGCCTGCGGTAATCTAATGATCTGCTGTGGACTACACGCCACACTTCCGGCCCTGAAGCAAAGTGGTTGGATTGGACCTGGCCAACCAATTCATCAAAAACAGCCCGATATAGGTCCCTTGCACTTGACTGCGAAACATCCCCCACTGTTGACATAATACGGAGCGTTTCCCTCATTTGACTGTATGCCCCCGTGGGTCTCCAGCTGTGGGGTTCACTGTTACTAAACAGGGAGGGAAAGAACCGACGGAATGATAGTTCCCCCCCCCCTCCCCCCCCAATAACGGACAAAATAGGCAAAAGGCATTCTGCTGTCCACAGCACTGTAAACACACTTGGTCAGGAGAAAACGGAGCTTGGAAGGAAAATGCACAAGGCCCAACCCTCCGCGCCCAAGATCCTGGTATACCACCCCTCTTCTAACCAGCTCCGTCCCCCCTGACCATAAAAAACTAAGCACAGCCCTCTCGAGTCGCACCAAGACACCTTCTGGAGCAGCCAGAACAGTGCCCAGATACCACAAGAGAGGGTAAATAAAACGATTGGTAACTGTGTTACCTTTCCCAACAGGCTAATGTGGCGATCGCCGAAGTCCTTCAACCTAGCTTCCACTAGGTCCACTTTCTCATTGCAGGTAAGTAACTCGGGTGAACCATAACCAAACCATATGCCATTGATCTTTATGGCGTCGTCTACCCATGATGCCGCGAAGGGCAGTTTTTTCGACCGCCACTTACCTAGACGGAGTCCTTTGGTCTTGGTGGGGTTCAGTCTGGCACCTGTTGCTCTTTGAAAGGTAGACAGCGTGCCAGTAAGGGCTCTGAAGGAAGCTAGGTCGGAGACTACGCATGTGACGTCGTCAGCATACTGGAGGCACTTGACTTAAGCTCCACCCGGTATGTGAAAAGGTCGAAACAAAGCTTCAACTTGGAAGGCTCTTGCAAGGGATTCACTGAACAATACATAGAGTAGAGGTGACAGGGGACACCCTTGCCGTACCCCGCGTTCACTGGCTTATTTAGGGGGGGGGCATTGGGGCATGCCCCCCCCCCCTCACGAATTCCGAAAAAAAATTATATAAATGATAAATATATTATATGTCCTTAGGTCAGAGGGAAAAAAACTCAACAGTGTTGGATCTCAAAAATACCTGATTATCCTAGTTTCCCGATAAATGGGAGTATAGGCGTATGGGACCCTCCGAATTGTGATTTGGGGCAGAAAAAAAATTTACCAAAATTTTGAAAACTTGCCCGAACCTGTGAAAGGAAAAACCCGCCGCGAGAATCGCGCAAAATGTTTTGAGTATGTTTTTCTCTGGGGAGGGGGGTCAAATTCGGGCAAAATACCGCCATTTGGCTAGAAAATTTGAGCAAATCATGTAATTTTCCCCATTCAAACTGAACTTCTGCCCAAATTTCGGCCTATATTTTGCCAGAATTTGGGGGTCTCAGATTTTTTTTTTTGGGGGGGGGGGAGGGCAGTCTCCCAATTCCCAAGTTTTCCCTTGAATATTCATTCAGTCAGCTTTCCGCTTTGCACGAAAAATTGCGTCACTCCCCCTCCCGAAAAAAAAAAAAAAAATGGGTGGCCCAAACTGCCCAGGCCCAAAGGCCTGTGTGTGGAGAGAGTATAATAAAGGAGGAATAATTATTGATTAGGCTACGATTACTTTTTTCCAGCGAGGCCAGTCAATACTCCACGTTTCAACTATTTTTGACAAATATTTACTATCGTTAACATTTTCGTTCCTCCGGACTTTAGCAGCACCGTCAGGCGACTCAATGTGGATTGTGAAAAGTTGAAAACCATGAGACTATGATGTGCAATACCCTACAGCAACTTGTTGCCATTTAGCCGTATTTGACTGAATAACGTACTTCGATCACTATACAATTTGCACCAATAACGTTACCATGGAAATGTTGGCTTGTTAGGCATGCTATAATCGGTCAAGGTGAGTGATCTCTCCCAAATTCATATTTTAAGTGACCCAATTTGCATATATACATAATAAGGTCAGTGGCATAAACTGAATATTCACTTTCCATGAGATTCACGAAGTTCACATAGGCCTAGGCCTGTATACTATATTGCCAACTAGCCTAGGCCTAGGCACACAAAGTTAGTGAATGTCGCATATCTGGCCCCCACATTAAATACGGCATTACTCACAGGGCCGTACCTGGGGCTTCTGATGGGGGGGGGGGGGTCCGATGTTCCGACTGGATTGTACTGAAATTCCAACTGTTCCACTACATGAGGATTCATGCATCGGAGGGGGAGGGGGACTGCGAAGGGCCCTGTAGAGGCCAGGGGTAGGCCTACGCCCCGATTAAGGAAATAATTACAAATGAAAGAACTGTAGATATATGCGTGAGCTTTTAAAGATCATCCAAGGGGAGCGCCACAAATTATTATTTTCGCGCGCCACAATTAAGTAGGTGGCGAGGAGCAAGCCCAGGGGTGGAGAGATTCTGGTTTCAAACAGCCCCAGATTGCATCCTTTCCCGGGTCTGCGGAGCGACACCAAAATTATTGTAATAGTGAGAAGGTTGAATCCCACTTCAGTGTAAACTTATAATCGTAGCCTTATGTTGGAGATTTTCAGGAATGATAATGTGATATCCTAACAGTATTTATTGGCTAGCGACCAAGGTCAAAATGGCGGAATGTCCATCCGTAGAGGGCAAAAGAAGGTACAAATTTTCAGTCTCGAACAACCAGTCGCTTTTTTCTTGTGTGAACTTCCTTTATCACTGTGCTGTTTTTAGGGCTTGCCTTCGTATTATATGGGGGACCCAAAAAGCCTCAAAGTATGCTGCATCCCGTTTCACAATCCTTAAGAAAGAAACACGTTTTCTAAGTACAGCACAAGCACTTTAATGCGCGCACAAACGTTATCGGGCTATGTGCGGTGGGTAGAAGCGCTGTCAAAACCTGATAACGATTGGATAACGTTTGTGCGTGCATGCAAAAATAGGCCTACGCGTCTATGAAAGCCCAAGTACGCGCTCACCCGCGCGTCAATTCTCGCGTCCTATCTGTCAGTCACTCAGCAAACATAGGCCTACAAGTTATGCAGCACAAGTTGCGTTAGCGTTCAAATAAGCGTTGCGTGTTTTTATATTTTACAAGCAGCTGTATATACTCAGTGGAAATCAGCGACATTAGGCTACATAATTAACAGGGGGTAAATTAAATGTTGGACTAGGTGATAGGGGTTTGAGGTGTTGGAAGAGGGGTGGGGGATATGGACTCGGGGTCTAGGGAGTAAAATTATTGAATCAATATACACCAACCTTTACAGAATTTTCCCTGATGTGACGAGGTACCGCATGATGCAGTAATTCTTTCATTTTATTTCAGAACGATTACACAACTATCGACTTCTACCAAAATGAGTAAAAGAACTCTAGATGGGTATTTTACTGTCAAACCAGGGAAAAAGAGTGCACAATCAAATGAGAGACCGCCTTCCCCACAAGCTCCGTTTAAAACTACTAACTCAACTGATCTAGATAACTGTGACATAGGCGCAATCAACTGGAAGAGCCTGACAAATTCTGAGAAGTTGCATGTTCTCAAAACACCGTGGCACGCACCCCCCGGGTTCCAGTGGCCATTTAGCGTGCGACAAGATGGAGGGAAAATACGACGTAAATACCTCGGTCCGCAACATCTCTCTGGCCAATACAGTGTATTTTCATATTCTTTGTCAAAACAAGGACTCTTTTGTCGCCATTGTGTGCTTTTTGCACCAGAAAAAGTCAGAGGGGTCGCGCTAAATCGTTTGGTCAAAACACCGCTTCAAAAATTTGCCCATTTGACGGGAAAAGACGGATATTTAACGACTCATCTTGTCAACAAGTTTCATGAGGATAGTGTAGCGCGAGCAGACGCGTTTGAACAAGCGACGACAGGTATGGCTGGTGATGTAACACAACAGCTTAATACAACAGCTGCCAAGCAGAGAGAAAAGAACCGTCAAGCATTGCACCGTATCATTCTCGCCTTAGAGTTTCTTGGGAGACTTGGCCTACCCCTCCGTGGTCATCGAGATTCTGGAACATTGTTGCTCCCTCCGACAGGAACATCCGTTATAGATTATACGCAGGGGAATTTGAGAGCCACTCTCCGGTTTATGACGGCTTGTGATGACAAAGTCCTCCGTGAACATCTGTTAACCACCGGTTTGAGAACCACTTACATATCTCCACAAGCCCAGAACGAGTTGATTACAGCCATGGGAACAGTGATACAGAATTCGATCTTGGACGAGGTCAAGCAGGCCCGATTTTTTCCCTTCTGGCCGACGAGACAACAGATGTCGCTCGAAAAGAGCAGCTTACAGTATGCTCACGGTATATCCGCAATGGGGCTATTTGTGAGCGATTCTTCTGCTTCGCCGAGGCGCAGGATTTGACTGGCTTAGGATTGGCCAATCAACTTTTAACCATTCTGAAACGATCCGGCATTGATGTTAGAAACATGGTTGGACAAGGGTACGATGGCGCTGCAGCTATGTCTGGCCACAAAAATGGTGTTCAGAAGCACATTCAGGATGAATGTCCTTCCGCTGTATACACACATTGTGTCTCACACTCCCTAAATTTGTGTCTTATGAAAGCGGGTGAGGTTCCAGACATTAATAAGGCAGTGACACTAATGCATGAGATCGCCGTGTTCTACAACGACTCCAACAAGCGACTGTTGAACCTCGAATCAGCCATAAAGCAAGAGTGTAGCCAGTCATCCCACGCTAGGTCCTGGGTAGGACGTTAAACTGCATCCGGTTGTGGAGTTTGTTTAAACGTGGGAGTAATGAGGTTACCCTTTGCCACAACTGCCTCCGGGGCACCCTTGGGCAAGGTGCACCTGTATTTGCCCCGGTGCTTTTTGAGTGCTGTTGCCTTCGGGCTTGGTGTTGCCTTCGGGCGTGGTTTTGCCTTCGGGCGTGGTTTTGCCTTCGGGCGTGGTGTTGCCTTCGGGCGTGGTGTTGCCTTCGGGCGTGGTGTTGCCTTCGGGCGTGGTGTTGCCTTCGGGCTTGTGTTGCCTTCGGGCGTGGTGTTGCCTTCGGGCGTGGTGTTGTCTTTGGGTGTGTGGTGGATTTGGGTGTGTGGTGGATTTGGGTGTGTGGTCTTTGTGGGGCTTTGTTTTTAGTGTGGCCGGGGGGAGGTTGGTCTGTGGGGTATTTGGGTTGTCAGTGTGTGGGTGGTACTATTCTTGTAATGAACATAATTTTCTGTTGGATTTGGTGGTGTGTGGATAGTTTTGCCTTTATGTTCCTGTCCGATCCGGTTTGAGTTTTGTTTTTTTGTTTGTATGTGCCGTTTCGATGCACTTAAAAAGCCCCACGCACGTCTGAAGCTACACTGTACAACCAGATGGGGAGAGCTTTTTAAGTACGCAGAAACAGGCACTGATAAACTAAAAGATAATCCCAAACCCAAAGAAAAACCCTGACGGATCACGAACACAATGTCAAACAGACTACACATACCATGCAACAAGGAACAAAAGAGTCTTTGTTACTACTGAGATTTAGTTCTGCCACTGCAGCCAACCCCAAAACAACGCTCCAGCCCAACCACCACAAACAACCCCAAAACAAAGTCCCACAATGACCACACACCCAAATCCACCACACACCCAAAGGCAACACTACGCCCGAAGGCAACACCACGCCCGAAGGCAACACCACGCCCGAAGGCAACACCACGCCCGAAGGCAACACCACGCCCGGAGGCAACACAGGAGAGCGCCAGGAAGCCGTTCGGATTTTCAAAGAACTAATGCCTGCCATCAAAACATCACTGGCCGATATAGGTTTGTGGCCAGGGTGCTTAGGGAAAGCTTCGCTTTGGAGGTCCTCACAGCCGTGCTTGAAGTAACCAAGCCGTTGTCAGTGAAGCTGCAGGCAGTATCACAGGATATCCACAACGCCATAAAAAGTGTCCAAGATTGTGTGACAGTCCTGCAGCAGATGAGGACAGAGGAGAAATTCTTCCACGACTTATTCATCCGTGCCGAGGAAGAGAACGGTGATAACATCCAAAAGCCAAGAACGGCTCGAAGACAGAGACATCGAGAAAATCACCCTGCAGACACCCCAGAGGAATTCTACAGGCGTTCAGTTTTCCTTATATTGATGTTTGCCTGAGCCAGCTCAACGAGAGATTTCAGGGCCATAACGCAACAGCCTATTCACTGAGCCTGTTGATACCGAGCTACTGTAGCGATTCCGAAATATCTGAATTGAGAAAAGCGGCTGAACCTTTCAGTGGACTTCTTCCAGGTGGAATAGAATGCCTAGATGCGGAAGTCCTACTGGGCACGGCAGTCACCAGAGACTCAACCAAATCGTATCTTGAACGCATTGTCTGTTTCTGAAAAACTCTGTACATATCCAGTTATTTCAACTTTGCTGCGAATCTTTGCAACCCTCCCGGTAACAACTGCAACAGGGGAGCGCTCGTTTAGCGCACTCAAATTGATTAAGACTTATCTGCGCTCTACCATGACCGAACATAGGCTACATGGATTATCCCATCTGTTTATAAATAAAGATCTAGAACTGAATCATGGACACGTAATCGATGAGTTTGGAAGAAGAAATCGACGGCTAGCGTTTGTCTAGTACTCTATAAAGTTAGAACATTGTCTCGCAGTAAAGGTGCGTTCTCACCAAAATCGAAATCTGCTGCGTTTTGTGGGTGGGACGTGATTTTTTTCCCAGGAAAACCAGTGACAATTTTATTTCAGTAAAGATTAAAAAAATTGCCCCATTCATTTTGAGGTAAGAAATTTCGCGTAGACTACCGCCCTCAAAACGCAGCAGATTTCGGTTTTGGTGTGAACACACCTTAAGAGTGCACTGCAGACTTGAGACTTCCCTAGTGTTGTCTCACACATCACTTACTGACATAACTGTAGTATAAAGGAAATATCCAGTTTTAACACCAGAGAAATTGTAGGTGTACTTACAGTAAGTGCTTATTAAATATGTCAAGATGATACACATCGCCTAAGTTAACATGATTTGTAGCTATGTATTTTTTAACCCTTTTTTGTTAACAATCCAGGGAAATGCCTAGGGAGAATGCTTTGCGGGAAAAATAACAAACTGCACATTTGCGTGGCCTCCACTGTCTGTGGCATTTCACACACATGTTTCGATTCCTATTAATGCCCGTGGAATACCAGGGACAATGGAGGTCACTCAATCATGCAATCCGCCATTGTTCGCGCAAAGTCCATTCTCCCCAATCGCTTAACACGCTTTTTCCTGGATCACAATGTGATAAGGACACAAGGCGGAGTTAGCTTTCCAGGAGATTTTTTGTAGTATATCCATCTCCATTCTGGAAACTAACACCGCCTTGTGACGAAAACCGGATATATTATAGTCGGTTATCGTTCCATGGTTTCATTAAAGTGATAATTCAAAGTTTAACAAAGTTTAATTCACGTACAATAAAGTCCCTTCAAAATTTATTAACCCGTAAAAGGTTATTTTCAACACATTTAAATTACGATGGCTCGATACTGCCTAAAAGGGCTCGGGAATGTATTATTTTCTATAATGCAGGGGAAAGGGTCTGGTGGGGCAAAATGTCTAAATCTACGGTAGCGCTCTGCTAAGAAAATCATTTCATTTTGGCCTCCCCAATCGCCAACGCAATTTATTGCCCTTTTCCCATTCCACATAGTTGCAGAGTCGTTAATCCGTAAACGCTGCGTACCCTCAACTTATTGACTCCTGGGAGCGCCTTGTCAACGAAGGGTGGTTATCAAGAGCATTCCTCTCCACCGAGAAGTTGATGATTTTTTTTTCTGGTAAAATATGCCTCATCATACAAAATTCCAGAACAAGAAATGCCAATTTAGAGATATTTTCAGAGCAGGTCAAATAGCCCGGAGATGCAATCTCCGGCCACCTGGGAGCCTTTGGGAGCCAAAAATTTTCGTGTACACTCCGCGCCAACCTATGGTGGCGCTCCGCTTAGATAGTAAATCGTGCCCCATGCCCCCCCGTCACCGAATTCCTAGCTACGCCACTGCCCGCGTTGAACTCTAAATGGAACCTTCTGCCGTTGTGCGTGATGCTCCGCATAAACAATGGAGTAGGGAAAACAAGCCAGTGAGCCACAACTGGAAAAAAGGCCGTGGTCGTCTCGACTTGAACCAATAGGTTGGAAACTGGGACGTAAAACTCCATCTAACTAACTAACTAACTAACTAACTAACTGAAGGGATCCGACGGTAGGCCATTAACGATAACCCGACTATATACATTACTATACAGTAAAGAGGTCCATTTAACAAAAACTGGATTCAAACTAAACTTCTTCAAGATTTTAAAGAGGAATCTGTGATCAACCATGTCGAAGGCCTTCTCCTGATCGAGGGAGACAAGCGCACATGGAAGATCACGGTCCATCACATATTCAACTAAGTCCCGCATCAACCAGAGGTTCTGCTGAATACTGTCTCCCCGCACTGCACATGTCTGGAACGAACCTACAAGATCCGGCATGACCGTGCCTAGCCTGCTACAAAGGGCTTTCGCCAGAATCTTGTAGTCTACATTTAACAAGGTAATTAATTGGTCGCTTGTTTTTCGGTTCTAGGGGGTCTCCAGACTTTGGTAACAATGTTGCAACGCCTGTGCGCTGCGAGGGACTCAATGAGCCAGCAAGGAAGGCAGAGGCGAATACATCACGGAGATCGTGTCCGACGGTACCCCAGAAGCGTTTCTAAAATTCCACTGGGATACCGTCGGACCCAGGCGCTTTTCCACCTTTCATCTTCGCCACCGCCTTCCAGAGCTCGTCGACAGTCAGGGGAGAACCAAGCCCATCATTCTGCTCTTTAGAGGGGGTCTTGTCAATATTACCTAGCAGGGACTGATGAAGGCCTTCATCGACATCTGCCTGCGTACAAAGCTATTCATAGAAGGTCTTAAATACCTCCACGATGTCGAGAGGGTCCTTCTGTACCGTACCGTGGACGTCACGGACTGCTCTTATGCGGCGATCGATGGCATACTTTGTGACGTCCTGGTAGAATTTGATAGTTGGCTTTTCCTCCGCCTCCACGCAATGCACGCGAGCACGAACGCGAGCCCCGTGCAATTTCTGATCGAGATACTGCTGGATTGCGTGAAGTGCGGAGGAGTCCCCGTTCCTCTCCCTAGAGCATAGCGACAGGAACTCCTCCCTTCTTCCACGAGCTCTTGCTACACAGTATTCAACTGTAAACTGTTTGATGCGGGACTTTACGTCATCCTACCACTCTAAATCCGATGAAAAGGCCGGCTTCAATGTTCGCCACCCTTCGTACCTGGCGCATTGTAAAGGATTCTGTGGATAGTTGTTATGTTTGAGTTCTTTGTTTTTCGTGCCTGTTTCTATGTGCGTAAAAAGATCAGGTTTGTGGTGTTCGGGGATTGGTGTGGGGTTAGGGTCGGGGCGGTGGTCACAGTCGGCGGCGGGTGTTGGTGGTTTCTGTTTGATGGTGACAGAGAGCTTTTTAAGTACGTAGAAACCGGCACTGACAAACAGAAGGATAATCCCAAACCTAAAGAAAAACCCTGACGGATCACGAACACAATATCAAACAGACTACACATACCATGCAACAAGGAACAAAAGAGTCTTTGTTGCTACTGAGATTGAGCACTGCCACTGCAGCCAACCCCAAAACAACACCCCAGCCCAACCACCACAAACAACCCCAAAAGAAAGTGCCACAAAGACCACACACCCAAAGGCAACACCACGCCCGAAGGCAACAGCACTTAAAAAGCACCGGGGCAAATACAGGTGCACCTTGCCCAAGGGTGCCCCGGAGGCAGTTGTGGCAAAGGGTTACCTCATTACTCCCACGTTTAAACAAACTCCAGGTCTGTCCCCTTGTGGGCAAGGGGTTGTAGAATATGCCCACGGTATTTCCCGCCTGTCGTAAGAGGCGACTAAAGGGAAGGACTTGAAACGTATTTAAACTTGTTGACACTATATAACACATTCGTGTTGGTGTGTCGTTAAATCTCATCTAACTAACTAACTAAACAAACTCCAGAGACTTGGGGGGGGGGGGAGGGGGGCTTTTTAAGTACGTAGAAACGGGCACTGAGAAACAAAGGGCGAGAACCCAAACCGGACCGGGCAAAAACGCAACAGCAAACTATTTACATGCACCTACAAACAAAAAATTGTGTTGCTATGTACAAAGGACTATATACAAAGGTTAATTACATAGGACAGTTTACAAATTTATTCACGCAAAACTACAGGTTAACTATCACCCGCCCCGCCCGCACCGAAGCAATTGGTCCCCAGCGCCTGCCAAACGAACTCCAGAGACTTTCGTTTTCTTTGCAGCGTGTGAATGGTTTTTGGTATTGTGTTTGTCATCCGACGGGTTTTGTTAAATTTTGTTTTCGATCGTGTCCGTTTCGAAACACGTTAAAGAAAATAATATGTGCTATTGATGATAGTTGAATAATCTGTGTACGGTAGCCTCGAACGACATGACAAGAATCCTGATGCTCACACACAGACTTCCATTTAAGGTTTTGGTGCTCTTTTATACTTCAATTCTGTCCAAAAATGACAAAAAGGTGAAATTACTACGGAATTTTAACAAAAACGTCATTTTTGAGCGCCAAAATTGCTCAAGCGTGAAATTTCGGGACGTTTCCCTGGAATTGTCACTAAGGCCTTAAACTAACATCTCTGAGTCTATCTAGGGCATGCCAGTCACAAAAACGGTGAAAATCACTCTTTTCCTTAAGGGGGCACACCTCCATTAGCTGCTCCATTGACTTACACACTAATTTACTTCTGTTACACACCCCCCACAGCCTTGTCAAAGTTCACAACCCCCATAAGCTACCCCTCACATGAAAGCCAATAAGTTGGCCTATCATGGCACAACAAATTTACCATGCCATGACCGTTTAGATTTTGAGCTACAAGGGGAAGAAGTTTAGAGGGTTTACACCTGCCCTTGTTAATCCGCAAAGTGACGGAAATTACCTCTTTTTCACACCAATTATTGAAACAGTCTAAATCCCCTCCAATCCATCCAAATTTGGCAACACTCATCCATTGACATCTCCTCTTTCATATCCATAAACCAGAATGCAAAAATGCATTGTTTCGATGATATATGTTCTATTCCAAATAAAGCCATGATGTCCCATACCTTTCAGTCAATGGTCAAATGCTATCTTAACATGTTGGAAAACTAGTGTTTTGTATTCCTATTTTGTCTTGGGAATTCTTGGGAAATTTGTGTTTTGACCTCTAATGACCCCAGATGACGATCTCGGGAATTCTTGGGAAATTTTGCTCTTTGACCTCTGGTGACCCCAGATGACCTTTGACTTCCACCAAAAACAATCGGGGCCATCTTTTCACCATAACACATCCACATACTAAGTATAAAATCTATTGAAGCTTTCTCCCTTGAGATATTGTGTTCACAAGGTTTTCAGTGTTTGACCCTCGGTGACCCTAGATGACCTTGAACTCCACCAAAAACAATGGGGTACATCTTCTTACTATAACACATTGAATTTACCATGTATGAAATCTATTCAGGCTTCCTACCTAGAGATATCATCTTGACAAGGTTTTCAGACATTGACCCCTGGTGACCCCAGATGAACTTTGACCTCCACCAAAAACACTAAGATTCATCTTCTCACTATAACGCATCTACATACTAAGTATTAAATTTATCCAAGCTTCCTACCAGGAGATATCGTGTTAACAAGATTTTCAGAGTTTAACCCCCAGTGACCCATAATGAACTTTGACCTCCACCAAAAATGATAGGATTCTTCCTCATACTATAACGCATCTACATACAAAGTATGAAACTTATTCAAGCTTCCTACCTTGAGATACCGTGTTAACCAGGTTTTCATCCCGGTGACCCCAGATGACCTTTCAACCCCACCAAAAATACTAGGGTTCTTTCTCTAACTATAAGGCATCTACAAACAAAGTATGAAATTTATCCAAGCTTCCTACCTGGAGATATCAGGTTAACAAGGTTTTCAGGGTTTGACCCCTGGTGACCCCAAATGACCTTTGACCTCCACCAAAAACAATAGGGTTCTTCCTCTTACCATAACACATCTACATACAAAGTATGAAATTCATCCAAGCTTTGTAAATCAAGTTATTGTGTTAACAAGATTTTCAAGGTATGAATCCCAGTGACCCCAGATGACCTTTCACCTCCACCAAAAATGATAGGGTTCTTCCTCTTACCACAACACATCTACATACAAAGTATGAAATTCATCCAAGCTTCCTACCTCGAGATATTGTGTTAACAAGGTTTTCAAAGTTTGACCCCCGGTGACCCCAGGTGACCTTTGACCCCGACCTAAAACGTTAGGGTTCTTCCTCTCAATATGGGGCATTTATGTACCAAGTTTGAGAACTGTCAGAGTTTCCCTTCTTGAGATATCTTGTTAACAAAGTTTTCACGGTTTGGCCCCCGGTGACCCCAGATGACCTTTGACCTCCACCAAAAATGATAGGGTCCTACCTCATACCATAACGTATCTACATACAAAGTATGAATTTCATCCAAGCTTCCTAACTCAAGATATTGTGTTAACAAGATTTTCAGAGATTGACCCCTGGTGACCCCAGGTGACCTTTGACCCCCACCAAAACAATAGGGTTCTTCCTCTCAATATGGGGCATCTATGTACCAAGTTTGAGAACTGTCAGAGTTTCCCTTCTTGAGATATCGTGTTAACGAAGTTTTCACGGTTTGACCCCCGGTGACCCCAGATGACCTTTGACCCTCACCAAAAATGATAGCTTTCTTCCTCATACCATAACGCATCTACATACAAAGTATGAAATTCATCCAAGCTTCCTACCTCAAGATATTGTGTAAACAAGGTTTTCAGAGTTTGACCCCCGGTGACCTTTGACCCCCACCAAAAACAATAGGGTTCTTCCTCTCAATATGGGGCATCTATGTACCAAGTTTGAGAACTGTCAGAGTTTCCCTTCTTGAGATATCGTGTTAACGAGCAGTGTCACAAACACACACACATACACACACACATACATACACACACACATACACACACGCCATCATGAATGCATAGGTTTCTCTTATCATCGAAACCAAAAATGTGCCACAACTGATCATCTTAACATGAGTCATTCACACCTAATACAGACCTAAAATTGACGGTATACCTTTGGCACTACTTTCCTCAGGAAGGCCGTTCCTCTAATAGAGGTTTGCCCCCGTTAGAAACTGAGGAAGACATTGCAATGATGACCGAGTGGTTGAAGTATAATCTCAAACCTAAAGAAAAGGTTAAAGAATTCATGAAAAGGACTTCACATTTCAGGAAAAATCAAATCAAGGATACCTCTACCAGTCTGCTAACCATCTTGGAAGATGGGATGGGATGGGAAGTGTTTTTTGCATGTTGATTGCCAGCAAAAGTAAACAGTCCTAAGCCAGAAATGCTAAATATCAGTATCTCAGTATGAAACATAAAAATTCCTGCACGTTTTCCTTTAAAATCTTAGTGCTGTTTCAGCAGGGTTCAATACAACACCTGGAAAGTCTTGCGATATGATTGGGGCATTTTTAAGGCCTGAAAAGTCCTACAATTTCCTTTTTTGACGTATCCTGGATAACTGCTAAAATTTTTGTAAAATCTAACATCGGTAATGAGTATAAATTTTAGATTTCAAAGAGATGTTGAACCAAAAATTTATATTTGAGTTTTGATTTGGTAAAGAGAAACAATGTAAGCATCTGCATGGGTGAAAGTTCCACATGACGTGAAGTACGTAGCCCATACACAAATCTGCTACCACAAAACAGTCTAAACCCAACCTCTAGATAGAAAGTCAGAATTTTACCTGATGTTTGCACCTACAGTTTACAGCCACTCTAATGCTCATCGGATTTTTTAACACATTATTATAGGTTTTTTTTCAAAATTTAAGTGTTGGAGGTGCTTTATACACTGTAGGTGCGAACATCAATTTAAATCCTGACTTTATGCCCAGAAGGTCTGGTTTGTACTGTTCATTGGTAGGCAATTTGAGTAAGGGCTATTTCACATAATGATTTGAATTTGATGTTTGGTTCTTGCAAAATCAACGAATGAAGTTGGCACAGTTTCATCCCAAAGTGACCTTGAAGCAAGTTCAGGCGACATCATTGCCGCACAGTAGGCTAAACTGTAATATCATTCTTTAAACTTCACACCAAGGTTTAACCTCCTTACTGTCATGCTTTTGTTGTGTAAATTCATGATGTCCATAAGAATATAACACACTTCTGAATCCCAATGGGTGAACTCATGCCCCTAGCTATTCCAAAGTCACAATAAAAGACTGAAAAAGAAAGAAAACAAAGCAGTGTTTAACAATGTGGGGAGTAAAATCATCCCTGCTTGCCTAATCTTCACTTTATGGGTCAATTTGTTAGTTAGTTAGATAGGGTTTAACGACACACCAACACGAATGTGTTATATAGTGTCAGCAAGTAAAAAAAAGTAAAAGTAAAATTTGGGAGAAAGTTAGCTAAAAAGGGCAAGGATGGGGCAAAATCTTATCTGAAATGTCAACACGAAAGCAAGCGCGGGAGTCATGTCAAAACGTCCTATAAAGGTTACTTTCCTTGAGAAAGTCTAGGATGAGATAAGGGTCGGTCTGTTGAAATAACGTCTTCAGGTCTGGCACAGTGTAGTACTTCTGACGAATATGAGAGTATTCACAACAGTCTACGAGGATGTGACTGACGGTGACAGCACAATCACATGGGATGCAATATGGTCTCTCATCACCATGAAGTAAGTGGGAATGGGTAAGGTAAGTGTGACCGATACGAGCCCTGGTCAGAACTAAATCGTCTCGTCGCTTTCTGGGGACTGCATTACTCTTAGTCTCGACCGTCGGTTTAACTCGGTACAATTTGTTCTCGGGGAAAGAATCCCACAGTTCCTGCCATTTGGATTTTATGTAGCAGTTTATATTAGGACGATAGTCAGTGTGGGGGATGTAGAGGTTGGTAACGTCCATCTGTAGGGCTTCTTTAGCTAGTGCGTCGACCTTTTCATTTCCCCGTATGCCCACGTGACTCGGAACCCACGCAAGCACAACTGATTTCTGCAGTCTCACCAAATTGGAGTAAGCTTCACGGAGAGTTATTATACAAGGGTGTTTTTGCTCATGGCCTCTAAGTGCTAAAAGGCTTGATAGGGAGTCTGTGAATACAATGAACTGTTGGCTGCCCGAGGTTTCGATCAGATCGAATGCCATCTTAAGTGCCTGGAGTTCGGCAGTAAAAATTGATGCATCATCGGGTAGTCTGACTTGTAAGAACGCATCTCGGCCTGTCGCTGCAGCTGCAACCCTGTTCGTCGCTTTGGAACCGTCGGTATAGATTGCATGAAAACGACGGTACTTATGTCTCAGCTCATTAAATATGGCACGGTACACCAGTTCACTTTATGGGTCAAAGTTTGGAACTTATTTACTTAATATCTCGAGAACCACACTGAGGATTGTCCAGAATTTTCAACTTAGTGGATAGATATGTGTCGCTCTTCCTCATTTCAGAAGTAAACTTTTGATTAAACCTATCCTTTAATTAAGGAAATGACCATACACATAATGGCAAGTTTTTTGAGAGATGAAAAAAAGTTTGAACATTAATTGGGGTTAGAAAATTCAAGTTGAACTGACAGCCTGGAAAATTCCAAGACAGGGTTGGGTATTTAAATACCTGTTTAAGAAGTCTCCTAGCCAAAGCACATGGAATAAAGTAACATCTTTTATTGAAATGCTCAATGCAAGAATTAGACAACATATTGCTCTGTTGCTTTACACTTCTGGCAGTTTAAGTTGGCAATGTTGCAGCTGTTACAGATGTATGGTTTGTATGGTTTGTCACAAGTTTTCATCCTTGAATCAGTTTAAGTAAAAACAACTCTCACCAACAGATTGGTATCTTTGTTTGGTGCCCATGAAGTTAGAAATTCAATAAAAATACTTGAGTTCACTTTAATCACTTGCCTAATATTTGCTTATGCAGATAGAGCAGGATTTTGCATACCTTTATCCAGGAAAAGAATATTGCCTGTACCAGAAATGGGGTAAATACTATACTAGTATTATTGAATACGGAACACAGGTGCCACAGTGGAGAGAGAGAGCTTTTTAAGTACGTAGAAACAGACACTGATAAACTAAAGGATAATCCCAAACCCAAAGAAAAACCCTGACGGATCACGAACACAATGTCAAACAGACTACACATACCATGCAACAAGGAACAAAAGTCTTTGTTACTACTGAGATTTAGTACTGCCACTGCAGCCAACCCCAAAACAACACTCCAGCCCAACCACCACAAACAACCCCAAAACAAAGTCCCACAATGACCACACACCCAAATCCACCACACACCCAAAGGCAACACCACGCCCGAAGGCAACACAGTGGAGAGAGATCATGGGCTTAGAGAACATGAGGCTAGAAGACTTGTCTGTTGGTGAGAGTTATTTTTACTTAAACCAAGTCAAGTATGAAAAAATACATTGTCTTCAATATTATGTGACATTGCTGAAAACTGAAGCTGTTTTTGAAGGAATAGATGTGCCTCACAGTGAAACCTACAAAACCGTGTTTTAAACTTGTCTGATGATTTAAAAAATAAGAACACAGGGCTGCTCATTTCTCCCTACCCGGACAGGGACATTGACTTACCCCAAAGGGGAAGGGCTCAAGGGGCCTGAGTCCCTCACTGAATGGTCATCAGTTTTTTTTATTAGATGATATAGTTTTCAACAGAGGTAAAAGGGGCTACCGGTGAATTGTTCTTTCCTAGAATGTAGCAAAACTAACGATCAGAAAATGTACAAATTTTTGTAAAGAAGAAAACTTGCAAGAAGTTTCCAAATGCCAATTATTAGTAAATGTATTGCCCATGTATTGCACAGGAAAACGTTTCCCCATAATAAAACGCTCATAGCCAAATTTGACATAAGAGTGTAAGTTAAATAGGTGTCTGAAATTTCTTACAGTAGTAGCGCAGCAGATTTTGACAATCTGCCAATAATGTTAAGGGGAATGGTTTTCCATCCCAGAAACTTACTGAGACTACCGTTTCCAGGAGCTTACTTGCAGAGCCTGGGAAGGGCTTTCCCTGGCAATCTGGGGATAATTTTATCAAAAATTTTTTTGATTCGCTCAGCGCTTCTCTTAGATAGTCTTCCCACAATTCTTATCCCCCTGAAGTCCATAATTTGAGGTGTGCCACTGGCAGAGGCTATATATCAGCTGACCAGGTCCCCCATGTAATGTATCTTAATTTGTGTGTTCAGTTACGGCGATATGGTGGGGCTTATAAAACTGCTGTTTCAAAGAGATAAACCTCAATAATAATATCACCTGAAAAGCTAGATGCCCTTGGGTCCTGCAAAGTGGTAGGAATTCTGAATTTTCCTTAGAAGACTGAGAGTTGAGGTAAGAATTTGCTGCTATTTCCTTTTAAAACCTTCTAAAAACCTATATTTAAAATAAGAGGTGTTATGAGGCCTGTGGCTTGCATAGGTGTTACACACCCTTACTGCAAAATGCATGTTCATTAGTCAAAACATTGCAGGATGGTAGGGATGTTGATTGTCCCAATACCAAAATGGATTTTTAACTTCTGAACAACAATGTAGCCATAGCCTACCAAAATGGGGCATATCGAGGTTGCATGTGGAAGGGTTTTTGTAGCAACAATGTGGATTTGCAATTTAATCTCTTGTACAAACATATATAATTAATGCACCATTGATTTTATGCTGAAAAAATAAAATCACAGAAATTGCTTTCCAGGTGGTGTATATTGCAGTTGAGATAGATTAACCAAAGTGATGAAATAAATTCGTATTTTCTTTATTGATTTCTTGCCAAAGATAGGCAAGGAATCTATGGGATGTTGGTGTCATGTGGATGTGTGTGTATGTGTTTGTGTGTATGTGCGTTTGTGTGTATGTGCGTTTGTGTCACTTGTGACACTTTCCATAATTGGTATATAGATTTGTCATGTTAAGAGGAAGAAACTTATTGTTTCTGGTGAAGGTCATAGGTCACTTGAGGTCACCAGAGGTCAAAGACTAAAAGCCGTATCAACATGACATATGACGATGGGAAAATAAGAGCTATTCATACTTTGTATATAGATTTGTCATACTGTGAGGAGGAACCCTTTTGTTTTGGTGAAGGTCACAAGTCATTTGAGGTCACCACAGGCAAAAAATTGAAATTTTGTAAACATGACATTACAGGGGCGGAAGCACAGATAAATATCTTCTAAGGCATGTTTTTGTTCAGCTTTTTTTATTTTTTACTATTCAAGTTTTGGGTGGGATTCAAAGGTCTTGAGGTCAGCAGTGACCAAATTGTGAAAAAAATTGTAAAAAATAATGTAGTCAAGGAGTATTAATTTAAGGGATGAATCTCTGTATGACAAAGAATCCCTGTTTCAGCAAGGAATCATTAAGCCTTTGGGCTTTCCGGTTTAATATAGATTGCCCCTTTCATTTGGATCCAGCTGTTGTATATTGCTACAATTGTGACAGCTGCTGCATTTCTCTTTCATTTTCTCTTAATGCATATATTTGACCTAGTTTATACTCTTCTGTTTATTTTACACAGATGAGAAGAAGAATTTGGCATTTTTTATTCTACCCATCATTTTCAGGGGAAAATTAGGAAACAAAAGTAAAGGTCTGTTCCTTCCGGCAAGCGGTTTCGTCTTTTGTGGATGTTCAGCCAGTAAGTGTTTCTAGTCTTGAAAATTAAAACACATTCTCACCTAGTCAAATGGGTCAAAATGTCATTCACACCGTGGGTGAAGAGATCAAATATAAATATTTGGATTGCCATTTCTGGTGTAATTTATGTAGCTGCCACCATGTGCTGTGTGATGCAGTTCCACTTTAGATGTTGCTCGTTGTTAAATGTCACACAGAAATTTGAACCTATTTGCTTTTGTAGAGTATTAAAGAATCATCCTGCAGGTTTTTGCAAACTTCCCTTGTGGAAAAAAACATGTATGTGTCGATCCCTTGTCTTTGGTATAAGCAAGCCATCCATATAGAATTATGAAAATTGATTGCCACAAAGGAAAATTGTTAAGGAGCCTCTACAAGTTAAATCATTCTGCTAAACCAAATCATGTTTGGATTGGTTGTTCACAATTTATGGGTCATTCACTTCTAATTTTTTTTACTTGCTCCCAGGAGGTGATCGATATTGGTCAGTATTCAAAGCATCTCGATTCCACAGAAAAACCTCAGCCTTTTCTTGTTTGCAAAGGCAATTTGCCGTCACCTACCCAAACATTCGTCATCTTGGAAGGGCGTGCAATCCTTCAGGAATCCCTGTTGAAGGCAGTAGACTTGTTTCAAGGCTTCTTATGTGCGACACATTGATTATCAGCCGGCATGCAGCCTAGTGTGGAAATTTTTTCAAAATGTAATTTATGAACTCTCCGACGAATATGTTCCTAACTGTATAAGAGATATCAGAGCATACCTCAATCAGAAAAAGTAGTGCAAATGATGAAACCTACTTTTGTGTTATGATAATACTGCTGTGAGTTTTAAAACATTTGTTCCATGTTGTCTTTATTCCATTACAAAGACATAAAGTTCCATCACCATTTTCTTCATCCTGTCAGTTTTAAAAAGGAATGCAGGGCAAGATTTTCCTTACATTTTACATAAATAGTTTCACTTTATACTACATTGTTGCTTTTTAGCATTTTGTTGTCTTGTGGTTTTTCTGTACTATTTCCAACTGAATCCAGCATGTTAGACTTAATTTTCATTTGAAGTAACAGTGTTGATGTGAGAGCCTTTGTAAGGTTTCATTGATGTATCATTGATGTTTCATTAGAATGGAGCTGTTGTAAAGGGTTTTTACTCATTTTGTATTTTTCTCTGTATCTGGCGATTTAACATACAATATTGAAAGCAACTTTCACTAAGTTGGCACTTTACAAAGTTGGCAACTATGGTGGCATGTATTAACTTTTGTCATAGGCACGTAATGTTAATTTACATCATTGGTTTTTAGTTTCTTGTGGATATATTTATGTTACCTTTATTCTGGGAGCTAATGAAGACTTCAAGTGAAACCCAGATGCAGACTTCATTTTTCCCAAGTATATTAATTTAAAGACTTTAGAAGAGAATTTGTTAGCAAGCTTTTTAAAAGCAAGTACTGCAGGGAAGAAAGTTTCAGTAACACGATACCAAGTATCTGTTGAAGTTACATGCCATAATTTTCGTGTTCATGTTTCAAGTTGTTTATAGTTATGTAGCATATCATTCCTTCGTCTATTCTTCTACCAGTGAAACGCTAGACATGTTCACTCGAAGTCAAGCTAGTTTTATTGCATTTTTCATATCCAAGTCTTTTTCTTAATTATCAGACAGAAGGCAAGTAAACTTGTAATGAAAAAGGGTTCAAGAATCAAGATTCATCATATGAAAAAGTTTTCCTTGCATACATTTTGCATATGTAACTGCTTGTATGAATAGTGTTCGTAATCATCTCTTGTCATCACATATGCACGTATCTCTCAGATGCATAATATATAGATAAAGGCACAACATTCCTGATATTGTATTCCCAATGCTTTGTGTCGTTTGTACTGTTTACTGTTTCTATAGATGGCTGTCAGTGGGAATTAGTGTGACCTGCACTGGGGAAAAGATATCCAATTTATGGAGAAACTGTTGGACAAATGTTCCTTCATCCTAGAGTTGGTAAACTTAATTGATCAATCCCTGTGTAAACTCACTTCCCAACATCTGTTGGGCAAATATTAACCAATTATAGGATTGTCACATATGTGACCAATATTGGTGAAGTGTTGGCAAATTTTTACCCAACTGTTTTGGGGAAAAGATGCCCATTTTGTTGAAATATTGGCATTGAGCATTTTTTTTTTTTCATCCTGTAGTTGGTGAAATTTATTGACCAATCCCTGGGTAAACTCATAACCCAACAGCTGTTGGGCAAATATTAAACAATTTCAGGATTGTCACATTGTGACCAGTGTTGGTGAAAGTATTGGGCAAATTTTTACCCAACTGTTTTTAGAGTGTAAAACAAGGCTGGTATAGCCAGGAAAGGTACTGACAGGGGTAAAATAAACCATCCCGGGAAGATGCAATATATTTTTAGGTGGGGGCAGGCCAGGTAAACTAATTGCATTAAGTAATAAAACGCAATGTTTGATCTTTTAGGGGGTAATTTTTTTTTTTTCAGGTAGACCTGCTCATCCTGGTCCCACCTTGCTACAGCTAGGCTTGTATAAACTAAATCACATGGTCAGACAGGTCACTGAAGGGAAAGACAATGACTTCATGTGTGGCCTTTATGAGAACGGGTAATGCAAAGGCCATAACATGTCGCATTGTAGGGCCTGTACCTTTCTGGCAAAAAACATACATGGTGCTAGAATGCCATCAAAACTTTACCTATGGGGTGCCTTACAACCACGAAAAAAAATTTGAAACTTGAGCTGTCTAAAATTTTTGCAAGGGTACAATGCGAAGCAATTGACACCAATTAAAAATCTAATTACTGTCTCGAATGATGATTCAAGTTGAGGCCTACACAGGGCCTGTCTCATTTGAGAGCTGGTAACCTGTGATGAATATCAAGTTGTTGTGTACATATATGGAATTCCTGTAGGTAAACATGAATCCTATTCAAACTGAGCATACTTTGAATAACTTTTCACGGCCAGCAAAAAGAAATTGTTTGATATATAGCAACTCACGTTTGGTGTCCAGAACTCACGCCATTAATTATTCATTCCATGAGCAATTACTGAGTGGCACACTCTGTGCTGATATCTGCACTTTTTTGGTTTCGATGAAAAGAGAAACCTATGCGGTCATGATGGCGTGTGTATGTATGTGTGTATGTGGGTGTGTGTGTGTGTGTGTGCGTGTATGTGTGTGTGTTTGTGACACTTTGCTCGTTAACACGATATCTCAAGAAGGGAAACTCTGACAGTTTTCAAACTTGGTACATAGATGCCCCATATTGAGAGGAAGAACCCTATTGTTTTTGGTGGGGGTCAAAGGTCACCTGGTGTCAAAACCTGAAAACCTTGTTAACACAATATCTCGAGATAGGAAGCTTGGATGAATTTCATACTTTGTATGTAGATGCGTTACGGTAAGAGGAAGAACCCTATCATTTTTGGTGGAGGTCAAAGGTCATCTGGGGTCACCGGGGATCAAACCCTAAAAACTTCGTTAACACGATATCTCAAGAAGGGAAGCTCTGACAGCTCTCAAACTTAGTACATAGATGCCCCATGTTGAGAGGAAGAGCCCTATTGTTTTTGGTGGAGGTCAAAGGTCATCTGGGGTCACCGGGGGTCAAACCCTGAAAACTTTGTTAACACGATATATCAAGAAGGGAAGCTCTTACAGTTCTCAAACTTGGTACACAGATGCCCCATATTAAGAGGAAGAACCCTTTCACTTTTGGTGGAGGTCAAAGGTCACCTGGGGTCACCGGGGGTCAAACTCTGAAAACCATGTTAACATGATATCTCAAGAAAGAAAGCTCTGACAGTTCTCAAATGTAGTACATGGATGCCCCATATTGAGAGGAAGCACCCTATTGTTTTTGGTGGAGGTCAAAGGTCACCTGGGGTCAAACCCTGAAAACATTGTAAACACAATATCTTGAGGTAGGAAGCTTGGATGAGTTTCATACTTTGTATGTAGATGCGTTACGGTAAGAGGAAGAACCCTATCATTTTTGGTGGAGGTCGATGGTCATCTTGGGTCACCGGGGTTCAAAGCCTGAAAACTTTGTTAACAGGATATCTCAAGAAAGGAAGCTCTGACAGTTCTCAAACTTGGTACATGGATGCCCCATACTGAGAGGAAGAACCCTGTTGTTTTTGGTGGAGGTCAAAGGTCACCTGGAGTCAAACCCTGAAAACATTGTTAACACAATATCTTCAGGTAGGAAGCTTGGGTGAATTTCATACTTTGTATGTAGATGCGTTATGGTAAGAGGAAGAACCCTTTCACTTTTGGTGGAGGTCAAAGGTCATCTGGGGTCACCGGGGGTCAAACTCTGAAAACCTTGTTAACACGATATCTCTAGGTAGGAAGCTTGGATAAATTTCATACCTTGTATTTAGATGCCTTATAGTAAGAGGAAGAACTCTATCATTTTTGGTGGGGGTCAAAAGTCATCTGGGGTCACCAGGGGGGTCAAACCCTGAGACAGAGCTCCCAACCAGCACGGATTTTGTAAATATGGGAATACGGATTTTTCCTTGATAATCCAAATTTTGAATGAGTAAATAGGTCCTTTCACGAACTTTATTATTCTTTAGCCAACATATCAAAAGACTGAGAATGGACTACAGTATTTCACTTTTCTGTACAGTACTGTAGTGTATTTATTTTAGCCCAGTAACCTATGTTATGTTATTGGTTAAATTTTTGTCAAGTTGATCTTAAACCAATCAGTAGATAGTTTGCAGCAGATCCATGACATTCCATAAGCTACCATATCATTGGTTGATCAGTTGTAAACAGATCCACTTTCAACTAATCAAAAACTGTGTTAAAAGCTAGTTTTTTGAGTGCAGTGACAGACTCCTGCCAAGGTCTGTTGAGCTGGCTGAGTAGCCCAACGTTAATGTTAGATTTGACTGTAACTGAATTGGAAAAATAGCACGAAGAAATGGAATAATAAAAATTACAGCAGGAATATCACAGTATGTTGTAATATGGCTCCTCTTCAGAGTAGCAGAGTAGTATGAGTAACTTTAGTGGAAAATTTACCAGGCAGATCAAGTTTTAACGTAGGCCTAGGCCACAGGCGCTCGGTACTAGTATAGGCTGGCCAACACTATACATATATATAACACGGTGTTATCTATATGTATAGTGTTGGCCAGCCTATACTCGTACCGAGCGCCTGTGGCCTAGGCCTAACAGTTAGGGCCTAGCCTAGGCCTAAGTGTTGTTACAGAACCAACAACAAACATTAGCCTACACACACAATAACGTTAGACTCAGTACATAAATCTAATGCAGAGTTCCAGGTTTATGGGCTAGGCCTAGACAAAGTCCTAGTCCTGTGACTAAGTCCTAGCCTAACTGCCACAGTACAGGCTAGCCTAATTGTAGTACAGTATGTATGGGCTGATATTACTTATTAGAGGTAGGCCTAGGCCCTAGGTTACTGTAATAGCTATGGCCTAGGCTAGGGCTAGTCAAAGCAGTTATTGCCTGTCAAATGCACAGGCCGTTCTAACGTTATATAGTACATACATAGGCCTATATATAAATAGACAAGGTAGCGCACTTCTTCCACACCAAGGCGTTCAGTAGCCAGATTTGGCTAGAATGCACTAATACGGCCAAATCCCCAACTGCTTTGGCCAAACTGACAAATCTTTTACTAACTTGGCCATGTATTCGTGCGTATATGGCCAAATCGGCCAAATCTGGCTACTGAACGCCTTGGTGTGGAAGAAGTGCGCTACCTTGTCTATTTATATATATGTATGTACTATATAACGTTAGAACTGCCTGTGGTCAAATGTTGGTACCCATCATCTAAGTTTGTAGTATTTACAGAGAGATTTCTGTGACCAGCTGTGCATAGGCGTAGGCTAGGTTTATACTTAAAGCTAGGCCTAGGCTAGACCTAGTCCTCAGTAAAGGACTGTGGTCGTTCGCCTACAGCTCTCTATACACAGTCCTTGCACCGAGCATTGAAAATAGCGGGGGTATCGGCCGTCTGTGTAATGGTTGAAATTTTCTGTCTTCTCACAGCAAATTCTGAAAGAAAAATCCTACTTTACAACCAGGAATTTTCTTCTCCAGATCTTACAAGAGTATTGCAGCTGTTCTGGATCACCGAGAATTTCCAGGAAAGTGCCAAAAATATGAAATGAAATCAGCAACTTTTTCGCTCTGTAAAATTTACTGTGTGACTTTGGAACTTTGTTTACAACAGTATGCTAATAAGCTACGTCATTACGTCAGTAAAGAATACCTGCAGAGGCAGTTGCCATGTGTATGCATAGGAACTACAGTAATCAAAATGTGCGTGACGTCACAATGTTACACACACGGCATTCAGATGTCAACAAATATTTCGAGCGCTACAGTAAATTGTTAAGAAGCGGCCAAGTTGATGATTTTATTTCAAATTTTCGGAACTTTACCGAGGTTTAAAGTGATGAAAAACAACTGCAATATAAGTGTAAGACATGGAAAGGAAAAGTTATGGTAGTTTATTAAGACTTTAGGTCCTAACTTTGCACTAAGAAGAAAATCAATTTCGACCAGCACTGTGCTGGTCGAAGACCCCGGGTTTTCAATGAGTCGGAGTAAGGACCGTGTATAGGGAGCTATCGGCGACTGGCTATACACGGGCCTTTACTGAGGACTAGGCTAGACCTAGGCTAATGTTACTTAGGGCCTTGCCAAGTATTTAGCATAGCCTCTAGGCTATACTGTAACGTTAGGCCTTGGGAATACTTGGGATATTTTGCATTTTGTCCGTTGGTGACCTTGATGACTATCTTGGGAATTCTTGGGAAATTTTGCTTTTTGACCTCTCATAACCCCAGATGACGATCTTGGGAATTCTTGGGAAATTTTGACCAGTGACTGAAAGATATGGGACATCATGGCATTATTTGGAATAGAACATATATCATCGAAACCTCAATGCATTTTTGCATTCTGGTTTCTTCTTTTGGACGGTGGAGCCCCCTGTGGGCTGGGGGTTGTAGAATATGCCCACGGTTTTTCCCGCCTGTCGTAAGAGGCGACAAAAGGGAAGGACTTGCACCAGGCTGTCCAAATGATGGCTGGTCTGGTATCTGAATTAGGCTTTGCAAATTACTGCTCCAGTTGTATCTTCGTAACTGTGTTCATATTTAGTGACCACCAATGGTGTTATATCAATAGTCTGTTGGTGACATGTCCAGTGCTGTAAGCAAAGATTCGTACATTTGGAGGATTTGTCCACTGTCGGTTATGAGGGTCAGGATGCCTCTGCAAGAGAATGAGAAGAATGATATTGTTTAAAATAGCATTTTCCTTATCGTAAACGTGGCTATTGAAATCGGAAATTGATTATGAGATGTAAGTTAATTTAAATTTTAGTGTTCCCTCTGAGAAATTGTTTTCTGAGTCGAAATTCCCAGTAGAGGCAAATTTGACAGCAGGGTTAGCAGATGACCTTTCACTCCACACAAGTTGGGCTTTCCTCTCATTTTAATATATCAACAGAGACATTTGCTATAAATCCAAGCTTTCTCCGCCCAGATTTCATATAAGTAAAGTTTTAGGAGTTTGACCGGCAGTGTCTGTAGATGACTTTTGTCCTCCACCAGAAAAATAGGGTTGTTCTCCCTCTATAATACATCAAAATACCAAGTATGAAATATATCTAAGCCTTCTATCTCCAGATATCATGTTGACATGAGTCTGATCCCGAGTGACACCAGATGACCTCTGACCTCCACCAAAACAGCAGGGCTCGTCCTCGCACTATAATTTACATCATCATACCAAGTCTGAAATATATCCAAGCTTTCTATCTCCAAATATAATGTTGAAATAAATTGGAGCTTCCTATCTCCTTATATAGTGTTAACAAAGTTTCATTTCTGATGGTAACCCTGGCTATGTATGAAGTATTTGAAATATATTAATCCTTAATGAGTCATAACGAAATATTGTATTACTCACTCTTCATAATCGACACCACTGATCTGAAATGTGCGCGTCTTGTTTGGTGTTGTTATCTGTAATGTAAAAGATACATAATATTGAATTTCTTTAACATCTGTTTCTACACTGGAAAGGTGTGTTTACCATTTAAAAAGTTTTGTTTGCTCTTCAAGTAGATGACAAATGTCAAACAGGAATACTGATATGTCTGTAGAAAGTTCAAGATTACAAAGGGGAAAGTTTTTTTGCATGGTTTATTTGTTGTTAGATTATCGGTAGGGTTGCCACCATGGTGGGTGGCACTGGGTGGTGGTACTCAGATCTTGAATCATTTTCCTGGTTGTCGCTATTAGTTCCAGTAATATCGTCTGGGGCGAATATCTTACTCGAACTGAATAAAATTTGTTTGGAACATAGTGAATATTCTTGTGTTTGTAAGCAGTCTCCAACCTGAATGGATTTCTGAAAGGGGAGGAGGACATTCAAGTCCCCTTCTTCAGGCATGGATCATAAATTACCTAGCTGTCGAAATAGCTAGCTGGTGACAATCGTGGTTATTTGAATTTGAGATTGTACAATTTGTTGATTGTTTCCATCCAGTTAATCTTTTCGTAGTTTAAATTTTCATCAGTTTTTTTAGTGTTATGATGTCTTCTCATTACATCATATGGAATTTACGAAGAGTTTTGCTAGTTATCTTTATACACAACCAGTGTATTTCAGAAATATATGTTTTAAAAAATTGAAAAATGCATCGCAATGGTGAATCCTTTTTCACAAACCATGGCTGATCACATGCTGTCAGTATGGTCAGTGTATATACCAAGTTTCAGTTCTTTTACCTTTCTCTTGCTTAGAGCTTTTAAGTACGTAGAAACAGGCACTGACAAACTAAAGAATAATCCCAAACCCAAAGAAAAACCCTGACGGATCACGAACACAATGTCAAACACACTACACATACCATGACCATGCAACAAGGAACAAGAGTCTTTTTTACTACTGAGATTTAGCACTGCCACTGCAGCCAACCCAAAAACAACACTCCAGCCCAACCACCACAAGCAACCCCTAAACAAAGTCCCACAAAGACCACACACCCAAATCCACCACAAACCCAAAGGCAACACTACGCCCGAAGGCAACACCACGCCCGAGGGCAACACTAAGCCCGAAGGCAACACCACGCCCGAAGGCAACATCACTTAAAAAGCACCGGGGCATATACAGGTGCACCTTGCCCAAGGGTGCCCCGGAGGCAGTTGTGGCAAAGGGTAACCTCATTACTCCCACGTTTAAACAAACTCCACAACCGGATGCAGTTTAAAGTCCTACCCAGGACTTTCTCTTGCTTAGTTATCAACGTATCACGTACCCAAGCCAGTGTCATAGATACACAAACACTGACATACATACATGT
This sequence comes from Holothuria leucospilota, assembly GCA_029531755.1. NCBI lineage: Eukaryota > Metazoa > Echinodermata > Holothuroidea > Aspidochirotida > Holothuriidae > Holothuria > Holothuria leucospilota. The sequence continues at coordinate 50,030 of JAIZAY010000149.1, forward strand.
CAAGTTGTGTGTATTTGTTTTTCTAATCCAAAGAATGAATTCATCAGATCCATATGGGTGGTGGCCTTCAACCATAAGTTTAGTGAAATATAATACATGAGGAAACCGTCAGCTATCCCGCCATTTGCTATTCGCGTTAGGGAAGCTCTATCACAGGTGTGCAACAACCCTGACTCTGTGGCACAGCTTACATTCCCCGTCACTGCTCCCTGGAAGTTAGACGAACCAGCTGTTGACCTTAGTTTAAGAAAATATCTGAAGAACTCAACAATTGAACTTGTGTTCCGTGCCAGCTTTAATGAGCTGAGACATAAATATCATCAGTATCATGCAATCTATACTGACGGCTCCAAAGCCACTAACAGGGTTGCGGCCGCGGCGTCGGGCCGTGATGCATCCTTGCAAGTCAAACTACCAGATGATGCATCAATATTCACTGCCGAACTCCAGGCACTAAAGATGGTATTTGATCTGATTGAAAGCTGAGACAATCACCAGTTCATTGTGTTCACAGACTCACTATCAAGCCTTTTAGCACTTAAAGGCCATGAGCTAAAGCACCTTTCAGTAACAGCTCTCCATGAAGCTTACTCAAATTTGGTGCGGCTACAAATATCAGTTTTGCTAGCATGGGTCCCTAGCCATGTGGGCATTCAAGGAAATGAAAGGGTGGATGCACTTGCCAAAGAAGCCCTACAGATGGACGTCACCAATATCTACTTGCCTCACACTGACTACAGGCCTAAGATCAATGGCTTTGTAAAATCAAAATGGCAAGAACTGTGGGCTTCTTCCCCCGAAAACAAGCTGTACCAAGTTAAACCGAGGGCTGGAACTGGGGGACAGAGCCCCCAGCAAACGGAGAGATGATATAGTCCTGACTAGGGCTTACATCGGCCACACATACCTTACCCATGCCTATTTACTTCACGGGGACGAGAGACCATATTGTATACCCTGTGATTGTGCTGTCACCGTCAGTCACATTCTGGTTGACTGTCACCAATACTCCCATATTCGTCAGAAGTATTACACTGTGCCAGACCTGAAAACTTTATTTGAGCGAACAGATTCTTCCCTTATTCTGGGCTTTCTCAAGAAGAGTAGACTGTACAAAAATTTTTGACATGACTCCGGCCTTTGCTTGGATTTTGTAGTGAAACCTGAAAAGTTTTTCTAGTGGAATTTGACTTTTGACCCCTTTTTTATTTTTTGTACCCAACACTGCCCCTTTTTCTTTCCAGGTGACACTATATAACACCTGCGTGTTGGTGTGTCGTAAAACCCCATCTAACTAACATATGGGTGGTTTTCTTATGACGGAAGAGGCAAACATATGTAATATTTTTATCAGTATTATTGTAATTATAATTGTAATTATTATGTACTGTTAGGGAAGAGAGCGTCGTTGTCCTTAGCTGGTGTCGTCCATTGTAAATGTCCACTTCCATGTTTTTAAGAAGTACTGTGGACCCGTTGTCATCATCTTTAATGGAATTAGCATAGCTATTCCATAACTTGCAACATATCTTTTTGGTTGTTGGAGGGTCCTCAATGATGACATCCCTCCTTTTCCAATTCTGTCCTTCTTTGATAGGATACACCTGAAAACAATGTATGAATTTATGACACGTTTTTTTTTTTTTTGTATTTATAATTCACATCCAATAAAATAATATATCATGTATTATATATGTGTAAGAACACAATACTGGCTTATATATGTGGGAGCTTTGAGTCTAAAACAAAAGATAAGAATTACTATAGATTTAATTGCAGCAATTTGTTGACAAATGCTGGGAAATTTCATCAAAATGACTTACTTGTTAGATGACATATTTTATGGTACAAAATCTGGTTCAAATGTTTCGTTAATTACATGAGACACCAAAGTATAATGTGTACGGCTGAAGGTTAGGCCAACTAACGCTACATGTATGATGTAGCCTAACAGTTGAGGTATGCAGGGGTGTAAATACGGGGGGATGGGGTGGGATGTGATACCCCCCAGTGAAAATCGAAAGTCCTTCCCTGAGCACCAAAAAGTCGGTCTCAAATCCAGTTCAGTATTTGTAACAGCAAACAGGACATGAACAACATTTGAAGCGAAAAGTTTGCCCGAAAAGCAAAAAAAAAAAAAAAAAACTTCAGAATTTCGGACCGCACAGCTGTGGCAACTGGAGTCCGAAGACTTGAAAACGAAAACATGATAACGAAAGATTTGAAAGCCTTCGATTTTAGGTTGAAATCAAATCGTATCTTATAGCCAAAAGCACGTAGCCTTTGAATAAATGCTTTATAGTTAAAAGAGTGCGTCTTTTTTTTGCTCGGCGTATTCGGGAAGGGGCTAAAATTCCAAGTCTTCGTTTTGAGTTACAGCGCAAAAGTGTGATTTAAGGACACTTTCTGACCCCATTTGAAGAGCCATAGTTTTTAGTGTAGGTCCGAGAAAACGGAAGTAAGATTTGGAATCGGCGTGGCCCCCGGATACCCCTAACATGTTGTCTGTGCCGATTTTTGAAACATCTGAAAATAACGTCATTTTTGGTGGGGGTCAGGGTGTGGGGTGGGGGTTCCCAGCATGTATTGATGTAACATAATCGTTGTAAGGGATGCCTGGCAGCCCGGGATCGAAAATGATCATTGCGAGGTGATCCGACCCACTTAAATTGCGTGTCATCCATAAACCGGTAAAAGTTCCAGTTTATGCAAATTTATGCAAATAAGGCGTGGTCTGAGGAAAAGGGGAATCCTCTGATTGGGTCTGGCAAGTAATTCACCCTCGAAACCGTTGAAGTATATTTAAATCATCGCTAGGGTTAGCGCAGAGTTAAGCCTTTTAAAAACTTCGAAAACTGAAAGTGACCGGAAGACTTGGAATCTTAGCTCCTTCCCGAATACGGAGGCCCAGGAAAAGGTATCTTGCAAGCAAAGTTCGTTTTATTAAGATTTAGGAAGTTATTCATTTTTTCAGATGTTAGACGCACTCTTCAACTATAAAGTATTTATTTCACTAAGGCTATATGCCTTTGGCTGTAAGATACGGTTTGATTTCAACCTAAAATCGAAGGCTTTCAAATCTTTCGTTATCATGTTTTCGTTTTCAAGTCTTCGGTCTTTGGTCTTCTCTTTGTATACACCCCCAAGTTACCTGCAATTTCTCCAAAGCTTATCTCTCACACACAACCAACCATCATTAGCACATTGTCATCTTTCTCAATAATTATGTCTAGAAAATAAATTGCTTTGAATAGTATCAATATATTTCCTCTGAAGAAACTTTAAAGTTACATTAGAGACAGGTGGCTACTAGCAGGGAAGGCTGGTGTAGTACCTTTGTCAGACATTTTCCAATTTCATCCATGAGCCTTACTAGGTATGATACAGTTTGTATTATAAACTCCCAGACAGTTGTTTCTTCTTTAAACGAGGCAGATTCTTCAAAGAAGTCCCAAATTCTCAATTTTCTGCTAAAAAGAACCAGAACTTTTAAAAGACCAACCCATTGCTCCCCATGGGGAAGCTTGGTCCCCACTGGGCAAACCCTGGCGCTGCCACTGATAAGAGAATGACACCAGAAACAAGCCTTGAGTTTAAGTTTACAAACTTTGAATTAATTTGAACAAGAGGCAATCTGCTCAAAGGAAACATGATTAAAAGGACAATACTTCAAAAGAGTCATGATACTGTAGCAAATCCTGTCCATTTTGTTTCAAGATTTCATCTAGTTCTAGGCTAGGCCTATCGTTAGTGTACAATTCCTCAGAAAACTTGCAGATCATACCAATAACTCCTTTCAAAACTGATTGCTAGATAAAATAATTCCTGAACCCCGACTCAACTTTAATTCAGCCTAGGCCTATCATCGTTAGTGTTAAATTCCTCAGAAAACTTCAAGGTTAGTGTAAAATTTACCAGAAAACTTTCAGATCATGGGCCTAACCTACCAATAACTTTTCCTTTAAAACTGGTTGTTGGATTAAACAATTCCCGAACCCCGAATCAACTTTAATTCATCCCGCTAACGAACGCTCGGCCTAGGCTAGGCTAACGTTAGTGAAAAATTCCTCAGAAAGCTTTCAGATCATGCCAATAACTTTTCCTTTCAAAACTCTAGGCCTATCCTGCTAAGCTAGGCCCTAGGCTAACGTTAGTTAGGCCTATCGTTAGTGTAAATTTCCTCAGAAACCTTTCAAATCATACCAGTAACTTTCTTTTTTTCAAAACTGATTTGCTGGATAAAATATTCCTGATCCCCGAATCATTTAAAAGTAGTTCGAAGCCTAGCCTGGGCTAAATACCACGCGATGGGTTTGGTAAACTGCAGAAACTCAAATCAAAATATCTTACCGGCGTTATTTCTTGATAAAGATGAAATGTCCTGCACTGGTTAATACAAGAAAATTTAAGATGAAGCCAAATATCAGAAGATAAAACTACAACTGGATAAAAGGAGATTGAAAGTCTGGTAAAAGTTCGCAGAGAAGTACGGAGACCGGAGACAGAGGTAACGTACGTATATGAGCAAGCGACGCTATCGGCAGTCCCCGTTGCACGCTGTCCTGAGATGCTCAACAACAATGAAAGCATTGGTCACTTCCGATCTCAGCCAATCAGAGGCATGGTAGCAACGGCCAAGCCAATAGAAGCTATCTTCCAAGCCAATTGAAGCTATCTTTCAAGCCAATCTACACACAATCTAGGAAAAACCAACCATGCGAGACGAAGTGAAGCTTCCTGTCCAACGTACACCACACACAATCACCTACACAGCCCGCGCCCAGAAAACAATAAAGGGTTGACAGACGAAGCATATTACGCTGATATCACTACAATCGCAAACAACAAACTGCTTAGCAGACACAACGAGCTCGACGCGATTAAAAACCTCAAAATCAGAGAAATTTCATCCAAATTATCAAAGAAAATAGGTAGACTTTAATGTTTTCTGCAGAAACAAACATTTTGCCGAAATTCAGATAAGACCATCCATACACGAATGAAGAGAAACGAGTTTCGGAAAAGTTGACGCCATCTGGCCCATTCTATAACCTCACATACTGTAAAGTGGTGAGCTAATAATTCAACATTCAAATTTTCCATAGCAGTGTCAAGTGTTTGTCAGGTTCTTTACGGTAAAATTGTCAGAATCCCAGTATATATATGTATGTATGTATATATATATATATATATATATATATATATATATATATATATATATATATATATATATATATATATATATAATATATATATATATATATATATATATATATATATATATATACACATATTCACGCACACACATACGCACACTCAATGCCTTACGGGGTCCTGGGCAAGGACCCCGTAAGGAATACAAGGGAATTTCCCAGCAGCGGAGCTGCCCGCGAAAGAACTGAGTAGACAGACAGTTGAGGGCGGGCTACGCTCCAAGGCAGACACGTGCAGCCGCGCGCGAGCTAGGAAAGACGTGCGAGAGCGAGAGCTCTCGCCGACTGCCCGGTACCCGCTAAGACCACGTTGGCGAGTGCACACATACACATATCATGACCGTACACACCATGGGCGCACCCATACACACATCATGACTACACACCACGGTTGCACACACACACACACACACACACACACACTCAAACTGCTATTTGTACAACCTTATAATTTTGTAGCAATCTCACTGTTTTGTGTAGCAACAGCATGTGATAATGCATTAAGTTATCCGTGAAGTTTGCATCAGCATCTCTTAAAGGGTAAATAATGGAATGGAAACCTATAGAAGAAATTACCAAACGACGGTACACTTAATGCATGTGCCCGTAACACCATCACATCCAACTCTCTGTTGAAACGTTAACCCTGCTAAATATGTCCCAAGTAGCAATTCATGTACTTATAGGATAGTCAACAATAGGTGGTGAACATGCAAGGCCTGTTTGTTTTGGCATACATACAATATTTGCCAATATATGCATGGAGCTTAATTTTCATGTACGCAATGGTTTAACGTGCACTGGTTACAAGCATGGTGCAACAGGTGCCATTGATGTTTTACTAGAAACTGCTTATTTTAGTTTGTACCTGGTAGACGTCAATTTTTCGACTACGGAATAATGAGCAGCATTTATCATTTCATCTAAATGAATTCTATAAGCTGCGTGAGCAGCGACAGTCAACTGTTTGTGCAATGAGGGAAAATGTGTGGGAGTGGCTTCTTGACAATCATGCAGCTGCATTTCAACCCAAGGGTACAAGTAGGGCTGAAGCATTGGTGGGATTTCTTACTCTCTGAAGTGAGGTAAATGCAAGAATAGGATACTAAAGTACATGTCTCCTCCATCCAATTATGCCTATTACAACTCTAACTTTCAAATCAGTTTTGGAGGCAAATAGCTCTTTGGAGCATGCTATGGAAAAAGAAGTCAGCCATATTGAATGCCAGCTTGCAGTGGAACAAGGAGGATGATGACTGCAGGTTTTATTATCACTGAGCCTGGGGTTGTAGACTGGCGAAACAAGTACCGTCCAACACTCTGTAAGTGAGGTCTGCAGTATGTTTGGTGCCAGGTTTGAACTGATCGGTTGTGTGCTTGTCCAATGTCCAACCACGCCAATTTATATGTATTGTATGCATTGTAAAACTCTGGGAGCAGTTCACTAGGCTAGATAGACTACATCGTGAATTTGAGAATTACAACGCTTTGACGGGTGCTTTGTACCAGAATGATATGTTATCGTCCACAGTTCATGTAACTAACTGAAGACCATCATGACAATCATTTGATAGTCTGTAGAAAATTAAAGAGGGAAGGTAGCATATATTCAGTTGTACTAGACTTCATTCCAACTGAAAGTAGTCTTGACTCCCCAAAGGAGCTCATCCGTAGCTCAACTCCCGGAAGAAACTTTCCTGACCCGGGGAATGCACTGGTTAAGAAACCGAGGCCTCCTACCAAGAATGTCCTCAGTCTTGATTATTCGGAGAAAACTATGTCAACCCCAAAAGGAGATGTAGCGGGAAGGCAACATGGAATGCAGCTAAGATTTCAGACAGCAAGAAAGCCTATAGCCCAGGTTCTACGAAGAGGAACTTGTATTCTTCAACCCCCAAAAGAGATATTCCTGGTATTGCTTTACATACTGGTCAAGTTTAAGTTGGTGAAAAAGAGAGATCCTTCATTGTTCACAACAATAAGTTGTATCTTTCGTGTAGTCAAATTTCTGTCTTAACGGAATGAAGAACCACATTGTGAAGCGTGGATATACATTGTGAAGTATAGATATGATGCTTGAAAAGAAAGGTGTAAAGAGAGATGTGTTTGTATTAAAAGGTATGCAGAGGCAGTATGTTTTGTATGTTGCTTTACCTTTAATTTCGGATAGCAGACTAGGGAAGAAACTGCTGTAATGATCTATTAAGGTCACAGTTGTTCCAGTTGCCCCATCAGGAGCTAGTTGCAAGTGTGAAATGAGATGATTCCAAAGCCTGACTTGACTAGACGACCATAACACACATCTGAGAGCTTTTTAAGTACATAGAAGCAGGCACTGATGAACAAAGAACCCAAACCGGTCCGGAGTAAAACGCAACTGACAACCACCCACAGAACCGCCAACATGCTCCCACCACCCATACCCAGCAAAGGAAACGGATGAGTCTTTGCCACCGCAAACAGAAACCACCACACCACACCCACCATGAACGATCACAAGAACACAAGGCCCAAACAACACACGCCCAAAGGCAACAATCACAGCGCGGAGGGGGGGGGGGGGGGGCACCCGCCAAACCCAAATCACTATTTACAGTTTTCTTACAGTATATACAACTATTTACATCCATATACATCTATTTACAACCATTAACACACATGTGAGAAGACGTGCCACTATTAAGTCAAGACAGACTAAGAAGACCCTGGAGGGGGGCATTGCAAAACCTTCGCAATAAAGAGCTGAAGACACTGGAATGTCTCTTCTCTATAGGGAATGAGGAAATACAATAGTTCAGTGGCGAGTTTAAGAAAGAAAACCTGAGTACACTTAAACGCATGACATACAAGAATTCAACCGGCGAACTTGTAAGAGGGTCCCCGATGGTTAAAAATAGAACTGACAGCCAAAAATGTCATACACTTGGAAGAAAACTATGGAGGCACTCGATTGTTTAACCAGATGAGACTTTTAACTTCCCGGCCTGATTACATCCCAGTATGAAGCGAGTCAACAGAAGAAATTGTACTGGAAGGAGTTGTAAGAGTATTGTTTTGCCTCAACGCTTCTCCACTGGACGGAAGTTAAACTTACAGATATTGATGGAAGTGCTCCTATTCAGATTTTTCTAACTTGAGAATCCTATAAAATGGCGTCTTTATGGTGATGGACTGGAACTTGGCGGCAGGAGGAGCACATTTTTAGCGATTAGTGTACTAAACGATAAAGCTTCTCTTCGTAGTTTCATATCAGAGAACTACAGAAGTTTTTCCAATTTTTATCTTTTATCAAGGTGATTGCAGGGATAATTTAGAAGAAAATCTTGGCTTCCCAGACAGCTCTTTGGACAAAGACATCGCGTTTTCCCAAAGGCAGGGTAACGAGTTCTTTCTGGTGATGAAATGTTCCCGGAACATTTATCTGCAGATGATGGAGAGCTGTTACCAACCTCAGACACTGGTTGGAACATATATAGTGCTTACTCTAAGCAAGATTGGCAAAACACAGATGAAAGAGGTTTTCGAACTGGGCTTGAAAAGAAGGTGGATCGAAAACTCCCAAATTCAGTGTTAAAGTCTATCCCGATACAAAGGACAGTATTCTGTTTTTTGCATCGTATTGTAAGAGCTGCCGAAGTTTCTTAACATGGAGATAGCTAGAATATTTTCCGCTGACAGTGTTGCTTGCCAACACAGGGGCCTTGATGCTTCGGCATACATCCAAGGGTGTATTCAAAATCTTGAGAGTAACATCAACAAGCCTGGGGTAAGACGGGAATTTCCGCACTATCATAAAGGTTAATGCTGCAGAAGAAGTGAAGTTAAGGTGGGATACCCCCAACAACATGAAAAAAAAAATCAAATTTATTTTTTGTAATGCATAAGGTGAATAACATGTTAGGAACAACCTCCTAAAATCTGGAATAACATTTCATCTCAGTCCTTCAAAATTTGAAATAAAAATAAAGCAATTTTCGTGGATTCTGATAAAATTTACCGGAAGTTTGCTTTTCAAACTGGAAGTGACTTTTTCCGCATGAAAATTAGTCAAAAAATGGCCGAGAAAAGCCAGAATTTGTCCAGTTCCATTTATAGTCCTTTGGGGACATGTTTTTCTTGTATAGCACCATGTATCACATTACTGATCACGTGGTTTTGTTGATATCCAAGCTCAAAAATTCCGTTGCTATTCAGAAACTCCTTAGCTATAAAGCATCTATTTCAAAAGCTATGTGATTTTTCCTATAAGATACGGTTTGATTTCAGCCTAAAATCGAAGGCTTTCAAATCTTCCGTCATCATGTTTTCGTTTTCAAGTGTTCGGTCTTTGCTTTGTATACACCCACTGCCAGAGACATGTTTCAGCGAGGATCCAATTGAGAAATACATGCTCACTCACAAAGTTGAAGATTACTTACCAGACAGCAAAGCAATAATCGCCTTGTTCCTGACCTTTTCCCAGATGATTGTGCAGAGGCAATCAAAGTCCTTACTAGCGCAGAAGTAAGATCAACAGCAGGTGTTTCAGAGAGCAATGGTTATTTGTTGCCCCGTGTACAATCGCAGGGTGACATGCTCAGAACAGCTTCTGTGACGAAGCAGGAGTGTTAAGCAAAGCCAGACTGACGGCTACCAAAAATCGACACACAGGGTTAGTACCATATGTGCAGCCATGAACATACCAGTGTCTGAAAGACCATTGTTTTTTTGAACATATGGGACATTCATCTAACATCAATGAGAACATGTACCTGGCACCACCCGCTATTATGGAAATCACTACAACAAATTGATGGCTCCTTATGAACAAGTTATTTTGAAGTATGGTGTGTTAATGCGGGTTTTTCTTTCAGTGAAGCCATGAAATTCACTACAGGTGATGTATTATTACAATTTGTTACGGCAAGTCCTGATAATTGACAAAAGACTAGGAACTATGAAATAGATGAAGATGAACCAGATGTCTCAGGTGTTCAATACGTTTCTCATATCGTAAGTTACAGATAGCATAATACCATAGTTGAAAGTTTTTTTAAGTAATAGACAAAAAGAAGTCCTATGAGTGTGGGCAATGTTTGGATAGCTTACAAGGCATGTCCATATATAGACATTCCAGGGTTTCACTAATAAGCAAGCAAACTGCTAATCTGAAACATACTACACAAGACTGTGATCTTCCTTAGAAAGGCCGGCATCCTATGCCACATTAGTGCAGGTCTATTGTCTTATGAGATCTGCCCGATTCTGCACCATGTTTATTCCAGTAATTGATGTTGTACAAATTGTGAAACTACATTCAACATCAGATTTTGAAAACTAAGACCATACTTCTTACCCTTGTTGCACTGTGTAGGGCTCTTCGTAATGCTATGTTCTGTGCAGTGAAAGATATGACAAATAAGGATTTATAATGCAAACCATGGTCTTATTCAGAGCTAAGAGCTGTTGAGCATGATGATGATGATGTCCCGGTGTGTGGAAGGGGTACAAGTACACAAATAACTCCCAGTCCTTATGGGAGCATCTTCCACTTTCTGTAAAATTTTAAGAAATGCACCTAACTAAATTTTCCTTCACAAATTTGCAAGCTTTTCTTTAGTTTAGTGCTTCATGTGCAATATAAACTTCAGTCTACTGTGATTGTTATCTTGCTGTTTTTGATTCCTAGTTATCTATGCGATGGTTGTGTGTGTGCATGTGTGTGACACCTAGCTTGTTAAACATGATATCTCAGGATAGCAATGACCGACGCTTTTCACATTTAGTAGATAGACTGTCATGTTGAGAGGAAGAACCCTATTGCTTTTAGTAGGGGTCAAAGGTCGTTTGAGGTCACCGTCACCGGGAGTTAAGCTGCAAAACCTCGTAAATCACTGGTAAACAATATCTCAAGATAGTAATGACCGACACTTTTCATACTTTGTATACAGATTTGTCATGTTGAGAGAAAGAACTGTTGTTTTTGGTGGAGGCGAAAGGTTATTTGAGGTCAGCAGAGGTCAAAAACCCCAAACCCTTGTAAACACGATATCTTAAGATAGCAATGACCGACTCTTCATATTTGGCATATAGATTCGTCATGTTAAGAAGAACCCTATTGTTTTTGGTGGAGTCCAAAGGTCATTTGAGGCCACCAGCGGTCAAAAACTGAAAACCTCGTAAAGGCTTTCTTGAGATAGTAATGACGGACCGTTTCCTTATTTCATATAGGCCCACAAATTACTCATGTCAGCAGGAAGAACCCTGTTTCTAGTAGAGGTTAAAGGTCATTTGAGGTCACCGGAAGTTAAACTGCAGAAACCTTGTAAATGGCTTGTAAATATCTCAAGATAGCAATGACTGCCACTTTTCATGCATGGTATATGAATTTGTGATGTTGAGAAAGAGAACCCTATTGTTTTTGTTAGCGGTCAAATGTCATTTGAGGTCACCAGAGGTCAAAGACCACGTTAACAGGATATCTCAAGATAGCAATGACGACCACTTTTCATATTTGGTATATGGATTTGCTATGTTAAGTTAGTTAGATGGGGTTTAACGACACACCAACAGGAATGTGTTATATAGTGTCAGCTAGATAAAAAAAAGTAATGGTGAGGTGAAATCACCTAAAAGGAAAAAGGATTGGACAAAATACTAAGATATCTAAAGAAAAGCCAATATGGGAGTCATGTCAAAATTTCATGTAAAGGTTACTTTCTTTGAGAAAGTCCAGAATAAGCGAAGGATCTGTGTGCTCAAACAACGTCTTCAGGTTAAGAGGAAGGTTACTAGGCTCGGCCAAAGGTCATGTAAGGTCAGCAGGGATTTTATCTGAATACATTGCATACTTGCCAACATTGTCATCTCAGAAAACGGAACATATGTAGCATATGATCCACCGTGCGCGGCGAGCGCACAAGCGCTGACCTCAATGGGTGGGGTCCAGGGGGCAAAACTACTCTTTTCCTCTCCCAATGTTCACAATATATGTTAAAATCACTTAGGTGTATGCAAAGATTGACTTTATTTTTGCCAAGCTGTTGCTTTACGATTTTTCTGATCATTTATATTTTAATACTAAGAGTCACAAAAACGGTATGTTCTGATTTTTATGGGCTTTGAAGCTCATAAAACGGAACAGTTCTGCTTAAAACGGAACAGTTGGCAAGTATGACATTGTAAAATGATGTAGTCAAGAGGTATAAATTTTAGGGATGAATTGATGGTGTAACAAAGCATCCCCAAGCCTTTTGCCTTTCTGGCCTAAACATGTCTCGCATTTACGTTACATCATTTTGGGAAGTAGCTTGGACTAGCAAAATGGTGAGAGAAATCTTTTACTTATAGTCACTTAGAATTACAAAGTATGTGTGATTGTTTGCTTCATTCGTTTGGGAATTTATTTTGTCCGTTTGTTAATTGGTTCATTTGTTTCTTCTTGTAGATGTACGAGAATCACAAAATTTCAAGTATCATGTGTCGATTCTTGAACTCAATAGAAACCTGATACCTTTGCAAAAAGACATTAACTTGAAAATAATTTTCAGCTCACTTTTGGTAAGTAAGGAGCTACATGTATTCCACCTACTGTTGTCAAGGAATATTCATGATGTGACCTTACGTTACTTAGAACTGTTTGATTGTGTGATTTGAAAAAAAAAAAAAAAATTATCTGATTATCTTTAAAACACAGCCTCTTTTACTCCTTGCAGAAAAAGAAACAGGAAAAAAAAAAAAAACACTCAGAAGCTACAAGAGCCAGAATAAAATAGAGTGAGTATACTACTGTATGCATCTTGGGTTCTCAAACGGCGGCCCGTGGGCCACATCCCACCTTCGATGTGGTCCAATCCAGCCTGCAAACAGAGGTATGAGGTTTCCTTCTGATACACATTTTGATGTGGACAGAAGGACTTAAAAATAAGATTGGTTGGATCCTCTGTCCAGCCAAAGAAAGATGCCTGCTATCTAACAGCTCTCTTTACCGAGCAAACAAACTTTGTACATGATCGGAGCTCTCGTAAGACTTAACTGATGAGCAGTAACTTGAGGGGGAATAAATTCAAGATAAAAACAGTAGCAATACAAGATGGGAAGGATATACTCCAGGCTACAAATAGTTTTCATTTTAGCGTACTGGCGAATCAGAAATTGGCATAGTAGGGAATCTGTATATGTGGTCATTTTGGCGTAGTCGCGAATGGAATTTGCTTGAATGTGTATCTTACAATTGCTTAAGTCATTAAATTTGTTACTTAGATGGGATTTTACGACACACCAACACGAATGTGTTATATAGTATTACCTAGAAAAGAAAGTGGTGCAATGTTTGGGAACAATAAGGTATGAAGTTGGGGTATAATAAGGAAAAAAAAGTTTCAAATTTCCCTAAAATGTCCAGGCAAATGCGGGAGTCATGTCAAAAGTTTCTCAGAGTTTGCTTTCCTTGAAAGCCCAGAACAAGGGAAGGGTGTGTCTGCTCAAATAAAGTTTTCAGATCTGGCACAGCACAGTAGTTCTGGCGAATATGGGGTGAGGGTATACAATATGGTCTCTCATCCCCGTGAAATAGGCATGGGTAAGGCAAGTGTGACCAATGCGAGCCCTAGTGACGACTAAGTCATCTCTCCGTTTACTGGGGGCCCCATGTCCCCCAGTTCCGACCGTTGGTTTAACTCGGTACAATTTGTTTTCGGGAAAAGAATGCCACAGTTCTTACCATTTCGGCCCCCTGCGGGTACGGGGATGTAGAATAGGCCCGATGCTTTCTCAGCATGTCGTAAGAGGCGACTAACAGGGACGACTTGTTTGCCGTGAGTCGCGACCCGTGTCGGTGGAGGAGAGGGTCCTGGTGGTTGAGTGAAGGCTATAACTGCGGTTTGGTCCTAGCAACACACCACTTCGGCCTCAAATGCACCTAGTCGGGAGGTTGAATTGGCCTGGCTCAACCGATCGGCTGGTGGCGTCAAGCCCTGAGATCTCCACTTGACTGCTTTTCAACTTTTGCTTATTAACATAGCACTAACTTTTCATGTACTCGTCACCAAGTGGACTTTGCTTGTGTGTATCAGAAAAGTGGTTTTCTCAGAAGGCGGCTGCTTAATCAGGTCAATCGGGGTTATTGATTCATTTAATGGCCTTGAGTATATCACTAGTGTATCCCTGGCATCGGTTTGTGATGTATTTTTCCACTTACCTTTGATGTCCCCTTGTTGGGCTCCATGGTGGGTGGGGAGCACCGGTGATGAATCTTCATTTTTTTTACTATGGATAAATCAGCTGGCAAACGTTTCAGGAGCGACTCTGGGTCTAGCTCTGACGCAGAGGCCGTTCCCATCTGGCCTAGGTTTCTTGTAATAACAAGTGGTGATGGCAAGAGTCTCAATACTTTGTCACCTTTTGCCATTAATAAGGGAATTGAGGGTGTTGTAGGCACCCCCAAATCAATCAAAAGGCTGCGATCTGGCGATATCCTTGTGGAAGTCAGTAGCAGTACACAAGCAAACAACTTGTTGAAAACCAAGTCTATGATTGATGTTCCCATTAAGGTGACCCCTCACAGGTCCCTAAACAGCTCCAAAGGAGTCATAAGATGCCCGGATATCAAGAACTGCTCTGATGAGGAGATTCTTGATAACCTGGCATCTCAGCATGTCAGCCACCTGTACCGCATTTCAGTGTTAAGGGAGGGTGTCAGAAAGCCCACCGGCACCTTCATTCTAACATTCACCACCCCCAAACCACCGACAACACTGAAGATTGGCTATTTACAGGTCAAAGTTGAGGTTTATATTCCCAACCCTGTCCGCTGTTTTAATTGCCAAAGGTACGGACATTCCAAAACCAACTGTAGCAGGTCAGCAACCTGCGATGAATGTGGCCAGGAGGGGCATGCTGGTGATACCTGTGAGGGGGCACCTCACTGTGTTAATTGCCAGGGCTGTCATCCGGCAAACAGTAAAAACTGTCCAAAATGGGTGGAGGAGAAACAAATACAAAAAATAAAAGCCTCCAGTAACATCACTTTTATAGAGGCTAGAGAAGCATACCGGTCGCAGGACTCACAGCTCAAGAGCTATGCTGGAAAGTGGGGACTGCAAAGGTGTCTGCTGCAACCCAAACTGATATGACCTGGCCCAGGGACAGCAGTTTTCCAAAGCCCATTACACTCACTTTTGCAAAACCATCTGAGCAGTCTATAACATCCAAGACAATACAGACGATGACAGCACCGACAAATCTACCACAAAAATCAACACCACCACAAAAGAAACCTAAACCACCACCAAAACCAACAACTACAAAACAGAGACAAAAGTCAGAACCAACAAAAGCAAGAGACACACCTAGAATTAAAATACAGACAAAACCGAGCAAAGGGTCGGACTACCCTATCAAACTGCACAACAGATTTGGAGCGTTAGAGGGGAGTGAGGGAGAAGGGGAAGAGCTGATGGAGCTCAGTGGCCGGAAGTCTCGGCCCGAGCCAGGGGGCCCCACCAGCTCTACTAACAAGCCACAGATTCCCAAAGGATGACCCTTGGGAGGCCTGCGGCTATAATCCAATGGAATTGCAGAGGACTTAGACCGAATTACGAGGAGATCAAGTGCTTTATAGCAGACTGGTCTCCTTTAGTGATCTGCCTGCAGGAGACTTTCCTTCGGGACACAGACCACCCAACATTTAAAGGGTACGACATGTACAATAAAACTGTTGTATCCCCCATTGACAACAGAGCTATTGGGGGATCATCCATACTAGTTAAAAACACAGTTCCACACTCCACCATCCATCTGAACACTACCTCGCAAGCTGTGGCAATTCGAGCTACACTACACCGCACTATTACTGTGTGTTCAGTGTACATCCCACCAAGGTATAGCCTGAAACGAGATGATTTGGACATACTAGTTAACCAGCTGCCCACCCCATTTCTACTTCTGGGGGATTTTAATGCACACAGTGACATGTGGGGTTGTACTAATACAAACCAGTTGGGTGGATTGATTGAATCCGTGATGGCTGCCTCGGATCTATGCCTTTTGAATGATGGGTCTTGTACCTACATTCATCCAGCCTCTGGATCTCGTTCAGCAATTGATCTCTCAATCTGCTCTCCGGCAATTCTGATGGACCTCCAGTGGAGAGTACACGACGACCAATGTGGCAGTGACCACTACCCCATTTTAAGGAGAGCTTTTTAAGTGCATAGAAACGGACACTAGCAAACAGGAAGAACCAAATCCGAACCGGCAAGAACACAACCATGAACTACTTACAATCACTTACAAAGTTACCTTACACTAAGCTAGCAAAACAGAATTCCTGTGGCCAACATAAACGACACCCCCAGCCCTCCCACCACACAAGACGATTTACAAACAGAAAAACAACACACGCCAGAAGGCAGCGACACACACACGAAGGCAACAAAAAAGTCCGAAAGCAACAAAGCCCGAAGACAACACAATACTCCCGAAGGCAACACCACGCCCGAAGGCGACCCCACGTCTGAAGGCAACTTCACGCCCGAAGGCAACACCACACACCCGAAGGCAACTTCACGCCCGAAGGCAACTTCACGCCCGAAGGCGACCCCACGCCCGAAGGCAACAACACGCCCGAAGGGCAACACCGCGCCCGAAGGCAGCTTCTCGCCCGAAGGCAACACCACGCCCGAAGGCGACCCCACGCCCGAAGGCGGCAACACGCCCGAAGGCAACAACACGCAAAAAGCACAGGGCAAATACAGGTGCACCTTGCCCAAGGGTGCCCCGGAGGCAGTTGTGGCAAAGGGTAACCTCATTATCCCCACGCTTAAACAAGCTCCACAACCGGATGCAGTTTAAAGTCCTACCCATTTTAATAGATGTTGTCTACCCTATGCCCGAAGAGAGAGTTCCCAGGTGGCAGCTCCAAAAAGCCGACTGGTCAGAATTTAGCCATCTCTGTCAAAACGAGATCGTCAGATATGCTTTTGATGGCATTGAAGACCAGATCTCCCATTTTACACAACTTTTGGTGAATATTGCCACCAAAACTATCCCTAAGTCCTCTGCAAATCCACGTAGTAAACGCAAGCCGTGGTTTAACACGGATTGTGAACAAGCGATCAAAGATCGCAAAAAAGCCCTTAATATTTTTAAGACGTTTCCAAACAATGTTAATCTTAGTAATTATCTAAATGACCGTGCCAAAGCACGGCGCATCATTAAAGCAAGCAAGCGGGAGTCATGGAAACAATATATTTCTAAACTTAGTTCCTCCACACCTGTCAAAAAAGCATGGGACATGGTTAGAAAAATCAGTGGGAAGCAGCTTAACTCTAGGGTTCTACACCTAACCAAACCAGACGGTCATAAATGCTCAGAAAGGGCAGATATTGCCAACTTGCTTGCTGACGAGTTTGAATGTAACTCTTCTAGCAACCACTATTCCCAAACTTTTCAGGTGTTCAAACGTACCGCTGAAAAACAAAAAGTGAACTTCACCTCGGACAACTCTGAGGACTACAACAACCTCTTTACCATCAAGGAACTGCGCATTGCTCTCGAGAGAAGCAATGACACTGCCACTGGCCCAGATGAAGTTCACTATCAGTTCCTCAAACACCTTCCAGATAACTCCTTACTGGTGTTATTAGATATTTTCAACGGTATATGGGAAAATGGCAACTTTTCAGCTGCTTGGCGGGAAGCCACCATCATTCCCATCGCTAAGCCAGGTAAGGATCCAACAAAGGCTACAAACTACCGCCCTATTTCCCTTACTAGCTGTTTGTGCAAGACATTTGAACGAATGATAAATACCCGTCTGGTTTGGTTTCTTGAAACCAACAATCTCATAACTAGTTTTCAGAGTGGTTTTCGGCGTGGCCGCAGTACAACTGACCAACTTGTGCGCCTGGAATCTACAGTTCGTGACGGTCTTGTTCGCGGACACCATGTTGTTTCGGTATTTTTTGACTTGGAGAAGGCATACGATACCACTTGGAAATACGGCATTCTGAAAGACTTGCACAGTGCGGGTCTGAGGGGCCGAATGCCGCTTTTCATTCAAGACTTCCTGAAAGATCGTGTGTTTCGTGTACGTGTGGGGAGCTTATTATCAGAGGTACATAATCAGGAAATGGTGTTCCCCAAGGTAGCATCTTGTCAGTTACTCTTTTCATCATGAAAATAAATAGCATCGCCGATGTGGTGAACCCTGGGATTGAAAAGTCTTTATTTGTGGATGACTTCTCTATTACCTGTTCCTCACGGAACATGAGATCTATAGAGAGACTGATGCAAAATTGCCTGATTAACATCCAGCGTTGGGCTGACAGAAACGGATTCCGTTTTTCTCGGACCAAAACTGTTTGCATGCACTTTTGCAACCGGAGAGGTGCCCATTGCGACCCAGACTTGAGTTTGAACGGTGTCCACATCCCAGTTGTTCCTCAGACCAAGTTTCTTGGCCTAATACTCGACAATAAGCTCAACTTCAAAGCCCACATGGACCATCTCAGGCGGAAGTGTCAGGGAGCACTAAACCTGTTGAAAGTCGTCTCAAAGATGGACTGGGGCGCTGATCGCCCCTTTTTGCTTCGACTATACAGATCCCTAGTGAGGTCCAAACTTGATTATGGTTGTGTTGTTTACAGCTCTGCACGTGAGTCATACCTCGGGAAACTCCTGCCCATACAAAACCAAGGTCTTAGGATCTGCCTAGGAGCTTTCCGTACCTCCCCAATGCAGAGTCTTTACATTGAAGCGAACGAGCCACCCCTCCATATGAGATGGAAAAAGTTGTCACTCCAGTTTGGCCTCAAACTGAGGAGTCATAGACAAAACCCGACCTTTGAGACGGCCTTCAACCATAAGTTTGGTGACATATACACGAGGAAACCATCAGCTATCCCTCCTTTTGCTATTCGCGTTGGTGGAGCTTTATCAGAGGTGTGTACCAACCCCGATTCTGTAGCACAGCTTACCTTCTCAATCACTCCCCCCTGGAAATTAGTCAAACCAGTTATTGACTTTAGTTTGAGACAACATCTCAAGAACTCAACCAATGAACTGGTGTACCGTGCCAGCTTTAATGAACTGAGAAATAAGTACCGTCGTTATCAGGCAATCTATACCGATGGTTCCAAAGCCACGAACAAGGTGGCAGCTGCAGCAGCAGGCCGAGATACATTCTTGCAAGTCAGATTGCCCGATGATGCATCGATATTTACCGCCGAACTCCAGGCACTTAAGATGGCATTCGAGCTGATCGAAACCTCGCACGACCGCCAGTTCATTGTCTTCACAGACTCACTATCCAGCATTTTAGCTCTACAAGGCCATGAGGAAAAATACCCTTGTGTGATGTCTCTCCGTGAAATTTACTCCAGTTTGGTGAGACTGCAGAAGTCAGTTGTGCTCGCGTGGGTTCTGAGTCACGTGGGCATACACGGAAATGAAAAGGCAGACACGCTAGCTAAGGAGGCCCTACAGATGGACATTACCAACCTCCAAGTACCCCACACTGATTATCGCCCTAACAACGGCTATATAAATTCAAGATGGCAGGAACTGTGGGCTTCTTTCCCAGAGAACAAACTTTACCAGGTCAAACCAACGGTCGGGACTGTGGGTAATGCAACCCCCAGAAAACGAAGAGATGATTTGGTACTGACTAGGGCACGAATCGGCCACACTTGCCTCACCCATGCTTATTTGCTCCACGGGGAAGAGAGACCATATTGTATCCCCTGTGATTGCGATGTCACCGTCAGTCACATTCTCGTCGACTGCTATGAATACTCCCATATTCGTCAGAAGTATTACACTGTGCCAAAACTGAAGACATTGTTTGAGCACGTAGACCCCTCTCTCATTTTGGACTTTCTGAAAGAAAGTAACCTTTACAGAAAGTTTTGACATGACTTCCGCATTTGCTTTTCTCTAGACATTTCAAGATTTTCCCCAACGTTTTTACTTTTTAGTTTTACCGTTTTTATCTAGATGACACTACATAACTAACACATTAGTGTTGATGTGTCGTTAAGTCCCATCTAACTAACTAACTTACCATTTCGATTTTACAAAGCCATTGATCTTAGGGCGGTAATCAGTGTGGGGCAAGTAGAGATTGATGACATCCAACTGTAGGTCTTCTTTAGAAAATGCAGCGACTTTTTCATTTCCTTGTATACCCACGTGACTAGGCACCCACGCTAGCACAACTGATTTTTGTAGTTGAACTAAATTGGAGTAATCCTCATGGGGAGCTGTTACTGAAGGGTGTTTTAGTACTACGCTGTGCCAGACCTGAAAACTTTATTTGAACAGGCAGACCCTTCTCTTATTTTGAACTTTCAAGGAAAGTAAACTACAGAAATTTTTGACATGACTCCCGCATTTGCCTGGACCCATTAGTTGAATGTGACCCCGCCTTTTAAAGTTTTTTTTTTCTCTTTTACCTCAACATTGCACCTTTTTCTTTTCTAGATGACACTATATAACACAATCGTGTTGGTGTGTCGTAAAATCCCATCTAACTAAATGAAGGGTGTTTTAGCTCATCATGCCTTTTAGAGCTAAAAGGATTGATAGTGATTTGCCCCACGGGGATGAGAGACCATATTGTATCACCTATGACTGTGCCGTC
Source organism: Holothuria leucospilota (assembly GCA_029531755.1). Taxonomy (NCBI): domain Eukaryota; kingdom Metazoa; phylum Echinodermata; class Holothuroidea; order Aspidochirotida; family Holothuriidae; genus Holothuria; species Holothuria leucospilota. Next base: position 70,865 of record JAIZAY010000149.1, read on the forward strand.
ACCGTCAGTCACATTCTCGTTGACTGCTATGAATACTCCCATATTCGGCAGAAGTATTACATTGTGTCAAACCTGAAGACATTGTTTGAGCCCACAGATCCTTCGCTCATTCTGGACCTTCTCAAAGAAAGTGGCCTTTACATGAAATTTTGACTTGAGTCCCACATTGGCTTTTGTTTACATATCTTAGTAGCGCCCAATCCTTTTTCCTTTTAGGTGATTTCACCTCACCATTACCCTTTTTTTTTATCTAGCTGACACTATATAACACATTCGTGTTGGTGTGTCGTTAAACCCCATCTAACTGTGAACCGAGAACTGGTGACCGTGAGTTTTCAATCAGATAGAATGCCATCTTTAGTGCCTGGAGTTCGGCAGTAAATACTGAAAGTCATTAAAACATTGACTTGCCATGTTTTGCAAGAAAAGGTCTCAATTTCGATAAATGGAAAAAACTATTTCTTTGAAACCCCCACAAAACACTGACACGATGTAAGTACAAACATGAACAACTATAAAAATATATATTTAGAAGAGGTGTATCACCTTAACAGCAAGCAGTTTGTTCTTAAAATAATATCCCTTCCCTACCATGGAACAAAACATCAAAAACAAGTTAAATGCAGGAAGTCTTGCTAACAATACTCCAAGCAAAAGCAGAAAACACATCTTTCTTTACCCCTTCTATGTAGCTTTGGTGAAAAAAAGTTTCTTTTAGTTAGCAATTCTACCATTCTGTTACATTATAACAACAATTGTATACATTACTACCACAATTGTATTAGTAGATCACGTGCATGAGCAGGACCTTGAAAGCAATTCCTTGCCACCAACACTTTTGAATTAATGTTCATGCTACTAATGCAGCCCAAACATTAGGTTAGGTTCTTTAATAGCACGCTAAACACGCTACGTTGTAGTTAAATGGGATTTAACGACACATCAACAAAAATGTGTTATGTAGTGTCAGCTAGATAAGAAAGGTAAAACTAAAAAAGAAAAACATTGGGAAAAATCCTAAAAAGTCTAGACAAAAGCAAATGCGGGAGTCCTGTCAAAACTTCATGTAAAGGTTACCTTCTTTGAGAAAGTCCAAAATGATAAAGGGATCTACGTGCTCAAACAATGTCTTCAGGTCTGGCACAGTGTAATACTTCTGACGAATATGGGAGTATTCATAGCAGTCGACGAGAATGTGACTGACGGTGACATCACAATCACAGGGGATACAATATGGTCTCTCTTCTCCGTGGAGCAAATAAGCATGGGTTAGGTAAGTATGACCGATTCGTGCTCTAGTCAGTACCAAATCATCTCTCCGTTTTCTGGGGGCTGCATTACCCAGAGTCCCGACCGTTGGTTTGACCTGGTATAATTTGTTCTCAGGGGAAGAATCCCACAGTTCTTGCCATTTTGATTTTATATAGCCGTTGATGTTAGGACGATAATCAGTGTGGGTAGGACGTTAAACTGCATCCGGTTGTGGAGCTTGTTAAAGCGTGGGGATAATGAGGTTACCCTTTGCCGCAACTGCCTCCGGGACACCCTTGGGCAAGGTGCGCCTGTATTTTTGGCCCAGTTTTGTTCAGTTTTTTGTTTTGTGTAAATAGTGTATATAGTTTGTAGTGTTAATATAGCAAGTTGACTCCACCCGGGACCCCTCGTGGCAGGTGGGCGCCGCCCCAGACCCCTCGTGGCCCCTGTTGTTGGTGTCTGGTTTTTTGGTTGTTGGCGGTGTGTAGTATTATTGCTTTAGGGTGGCCGGGGGGAGGTTGATCTGTTGGGTATTTGGGTTGTTGTCGGTGTGTGTGTGCGGTTCTATTGTTGTAATGAACATAACTTTCTGTTTGATTTGGTGGTGTGTGGGTGGTTTTGCATTTGTGTTCCTGTCCGTTTGAGTTTGTTTTTTGTTTGTATGTGCCGTTTCGATGCACTAAAAAGCACAATCAAACAGAAAAGTATGTTCGTTACAACAATAGTCCTGGGTAGGACGTTAAACTGCATCCGGTTGTGGAGCTTGTTAAAGCGTGGGGATAATGAGGTTACCCTTTGCCACAACTGCCTCTGGGACACCCTTGGGCAAGGTGCGCCTGTATTTTTGGCCCAGTTTTGTTCAGTTTTTTGTTTTTGTGTAAATAGTGTATATAGTGTACATAGTGTAAATATAGCAAGTTGACTCCACCCCGGACCCCTCGTGGCAGGTGGACCCCGCCCCGGACCCCTCGTGGCCCCTGTTGTTGGTGTCTAGTTTTTTTGATTGTTGGCGGTATGTAGTATTATTGGTTTGGGGTGGCCGGGGGGGGGGTTGGTCTGTTGGGTGTTTGGGTTGTTGTCGGTGTGTGTGTGTGGTTCTATTGTTGTAATGAACATACTTTTCTGTTTGATTTGGTGGTGTGTGGATAGTTTTGCATTTATGTTCCTGTCCGATCCGGTTTGAGTTTGTTTCTTGTTTGTATGTGCCGTTTCCATGCACTTAAAAAGCTCGATAATCAGTGTGGGGTACTTGGAGGTTGGTAATGTCCATCTGTAGGGCTTCCTTAGCTAGCGTGTCTACCTTTTCATTTCCGTATGCCCACGTGGCTCGGAACCCACGCTAAGTTGTAAAACTTAAAGATGGATGGACTAAACTGTCTAGCTGAAGAATTTTAGTAAACTATCTAAACTATCTTAAACATCTTAATTTTAGTAAACTATTCTTACACTGTCTATCATTTCTGTATATTTTTTGAGCTTGCATGAACACTTTCCAATAGACCCTTTTCCAAATAGCAATTACAATGGATTATGGGATAGAGTTTTGGCATGCGTCGTTTTAGTCAATGGCATTTTATTGTAGCCAAAATCGACACATACTAAAACTCTGTCCCACAATCCATCGTAAACGCTATTTGAAAAAGGGTCTGCTATACCTTGTTCCGCATGTTATTTCCCTTTAAAATCTTTAAGAGTCAGGTTGCTGAAACGACACAATGCTGCAGCTGGGGTTAAAAAGCCATGAAATGCATTTGTGATGCTTGTGATCCTTTCTTCTACAGGGAATAATTTAATGTTCAAATTTGCATAGCAATTTTAAGCTTTCTGGGTTTCTCTATCAAAAAATCATTAAAAACCCTAATGATGTATGTACCAAATCTGCTACACAATTTTGCATTTGTGTAGCAATTTGTCCATCTTCTGTAGCAAAATGTGAAGCCATACCGGATAAATTATTCCCTGTTCTACAGTTTAAAAAAATCCAGGACCAACTTTCTAATCTCGCAGATTTAAAGCAGTTGCAATCAAATTTACCCTTGGAAGATAAATGAAACTAGTTTTTAGGCAATAATTATACAACACTTCAGGTACTGTGAAGCAACACATTATCTCCCTCTTCAATGCAAACACTATGGCCCTAAACACTGCCACTTTCTATCACAAAATAATCCTGAAAATTCATTTTTGATATATGGGTTCTCTTTAGCATACCATCCAAGTTAAGGTTTTTCCAATGAAAATAAGTACTCTACTGCAGATTTGCCTGGCTTTAGTAATAGAACAACCCACGTTCTATCTACATCAATGAGAGGGGACCATTAAAAGTACATTTCACAAATATACGAATGCTGAACGTAAAGTATAATCTAAGAGCTACCACCTCATCGTGCGGCACCTGTCTCAAATTCTGGGTAACTGGGGTAAATATTTTGCATATGTGACTTGGCTTTTTTTTTCACCAGAGCAGAAAAAAAACATGGTTCGTGCACATTTTTATCACAAAATTCAAGGACTTTCATGCAATGAAATTTCAATATTCAAGTACTTGTTGAAACCAAAAACTTACAAAACCGAAACCATTACTATACTATACTGTATACCGTATAACGACTTTCTACTTCCAACTTTTCATTATTCCAAGAACAAATATGATCAGAAATCTGTTTAGATCGTGTAACCGCATTCATGCTCTCATCAAACATAACAAGAAAACTGTCTTGAGGTTGAAACTTTTCCTTCATTTTTTTCCGACAGTAAGGTGCAAGTCAACAACATACCATATAGGCACACTTCTTTTCAGCACATGAGAAAAAAGTTTACAGTACTTATGCCTGTGAAGGAGTGCTATGAGTAACGGCTGTCGATAACTTTTAGAGCCCGCATAATTTCCGCTGACAAAGTTTCTTCTCGAGTTATGTAAGTAGTTAAGGTAAGAGCTGAACTTGAAGGTGCTGAAGACACTTCACTTCTCAAGTTAGCATTAGCAGTATTACAAGCCATTAGCAGTATCACAACCCATTTGTGATGAAAGGGCAGCATCCACTGACGTTTGTCCTGACTTGGGTCTTTTACTTACAAAGTCCAAAAGCTACTTACTAAAGCAGACTCTCCCATACTAGATTCCCCCTGTGGGCTGGGGGTTGTAGAATATACCCACGGTATCCCCCGCCTGTCGTAAGAGGCGACTAAAGGGGAGAACTTGCATTGTTTTTTAACAATATTTGAAACCGAACTTGAAACGAATTTATCTAGTTGACACTATATGACACATTCGTGTTGGTGTGTCGTTAAATATTATCTAACCAACTAACCAGCCCATGCGACTACAATTGCCTCGACAAATTAAGAATTAAACTTGAAAATTTCTTCATCAAATTCAAGTACTTCCCAGGTTTTCAACGACCCGTGCGAACCCGGAAAAAAAAAAAAAAAAGCAAGGATAAAAACAAGCTAACGTAATTGTCATAAGAGTTCAAAGAAAAATAATAAGAACAGTACAACAGTTATCTTTCTTTGAACTCTTCTAACAATTATGTTACCTTGTTTATATCTTTTCAGTTTCTTTTTCTTTCAATTTTGAAAAACAAATTGTGAGGTCTTATCTTCGACTGGACACCTGAGGGTTTTTTTCTGCAAAAATTCAAGTCACATATGTAATAGAACCTAGATGAAAGTACAATGTCTGAAAAAAACTTGGTTCCGAGTAAAGTCTTTTTACGTTTGCCCATTTTCTTTAAGTAATGGCTCTTGATTAATTACATCCAGGATCTCTTTCTTCCCGCGGAGTTTGCTGGTTACAGAGGAACTGATGAATTTTGTTGCAATAATTTGTTTTCCTGTGGCGCCCATGGTTTCTTCTTTACTGATCTTGTCTTCATAATTAAATAAATGAAAAATCGACATTGAACATCAGAGTATCTCTTCATACACTACTATAATGCAGTACCATGTCAGGCGGAGGTGTATTACTCCTGCACCACACTGACTGCAATTGCACTACCAATGTTCGCAAAATTTGGTAAGAATTCATCAAACTGCGTAAAAACTGTATGCAATTATCTATTCACATGTGCGATCAGACGAACAAAAATTATAAACATCCGATGAAAAATCGACTAAAGCAAATCTTATTACAATACTGTTTCAGACGAACAACATCAATGGGATTTAAGTGAGTGATTTCGCCAGCTTAAAGCTCACACACACACACACACACACACACACACCCACACTGTGTGCTTTTTACGAACATAGAAAAGGGCACGAAGAAACAAAGCTCACACACACTGAAGTCCGATTGACATACTCTTTCAAAAGTGAATGTTAGAGCTGAGCCTTCGTAAATCGAATCGGGTTCATGAATGTACTGCAACTGAATGACCTTTTTCATTGTTCGCAGTAAAGGGTAAAATTAAGCGGGCGCCAGGCCCCGTTTGTTGCCCCATTTTTGCTACACACCGACCGTAAACCCTCAACAGAATGAAACCAGTAGCTGCTATTTTATCAGAAGTAGCGCCCGTCATCTGGCCCGGTTATCCATAGTAGTTTTATTTTGTAAAATATAACGTCAGTGGAGATTTCTATTACTGTCTCCTAGTGAAGGGCCCATGGTCCCCTAAAAAGGAGAGACTTGTGGACACTTTTGAACTTAAAATGGCCCCTGGCTGTTCGCGCTTGATACAATATGTACGTCAAAATAGGAGTACATATTCGACACCTGCTATGAGGGTGCATGGTGGTATAGCTTTTTTTTTTGAATTTGTATACCTGCATTGTCTTTTGACTTGTTGTCCACGCCAGAATTTTCAGCTGGTGAGATGGCCGTCGACTTGTTGTCCACACCGGAATTTTCATCTGGTGAGATCATTTGTCATTTCTCCAGTCCTCCTGGTTTCATGTCTTACTCTCCCATTTTCCTCTCATACTGGAAGTAATGGTAGTTGACATACATATCCAATACACATTCATCAAAAACATACCCATTTTATGCTTCTTTAATTCCTGGGCACAAATGCATTCCTGAGATAATTGCTACAGTACACATCCCACTTCCCCTGCAGTTTTCCCCTTCATCGAACACACATTCAGCTCTGGCATCACCCACCTGGGCTTAATCTGGTATTAAGTTGAGGTTTCTGTACAGTAGTGGAATCGGATTTATATTTCTTTCCTGTTAAGTATCATGAATCACAAACACTTTCCAACTCAGTTAAGTCCCTTAGCACTAATTACTACTACGTTAGAAAGAAAGACTATTAATTACGTAAAGAACTGAAACAGACGAGAAAATGACGACATAATTTAGCATCAGTTGGAAGTAACATAGTTGTCAGTAATAGAAAAGCTAATGCTAGTCCTTTTTTATCGAGGAGTCACAGACGTGTCGGTTCCCAAAATATGCAGTAGCAGCGAGTATTAGTGTACCTGTAAATAGTGTACAAAATGTTGTTGTTTGTGTCCCTCATATGTTTCAGGTTTCACATTTTAACCATATTGTTTCAAATCAGGTTCAGGTACCTACTTCGAGTGTTTAAGTGTTTTCTTGTTCATGCCAGGAGTATTGTTAGTAGGGCATAATCCAGATATTATGATTACCACAACTGCCTCCGGGGCACCCTTGGGCGAGGTACGCCTGTATTTGCCCAGTTCAGTTTGGGTTCCCCAAGAGAGTGGACGTTCCCGATCCCCCGCCGCGCTCGTTCGATCTCCTTGGGAGTTTTGTTTTTGTTGCATGTAAATAGTTGTATACATTGTAAATAAACTGTAAGAAGTGATTTGAGTGTGTGTGTGTGTGGGGGGGGGGGTGGACCCCGTATCCCTCCGCGCTGTGATTGCTTTCGGGCGTGTTGTCGTTTTGGGGCGTGTTGTTGCCTTGTGTGTGTTTGTTGCCTTTGGGCGTGTGTTGTTTTGGCCTTTTGTTGTGATTGTTGACGGTGGGGGGGGGGGGGCTTTTTAAGTGCATCGAAACGGCACATACAAACAAAAAACAAAACTCAAACCGGATCGGACAGGAATATAAAGGCAAAACTATCCATACACCACCAAATCAAACAGAAAATTATGTTCATTACAACAATAGAACCACACACACACTGACAACCCAAATACCCCACAGACCAACCTCCCCCCGGCCACACTAAAACAAAGCCCCACAAAGACCACACACCCAAAGACAACACCACGCCCGAGGGCAACACCACGCCCGAAGGCAACACCACGCCCGACGGCAACACCACGCCCGAAGGCAACACCACGCCCGAAGGCAACACGACGCCCGAAGGGAACCACGCCCGAAGGCAACACTACGCCCGAAGGCAACACTACGCCCGAAGGCAACACTACGCCCGAAGGCAACACTACGCCCGAAGGCAACATAACGCCCGAAGGCAACACTACGCCCGAAGGCAACACTACGCCCGAAGGCAACACTACGCCCGAAGGCAACACTACGCCCGAAGGCAACACTACGCCCGAAGGCAACACTACGCCCGAAGGCAACACTACGCCCGAAGGCAACAGCACTTAAAAAGCACCGGGGCAAATACAGGTGCACCTTGCCCAAGGGTGCCGCGGAGGCAGTTGTGGCAAAGGGTAACCTCATTACTCCCACGTTTAAACAAACTCCACAACCGGATGCAGTTTAAAGTCCTACCCAGGACTGTTGACGGTGGGTGTGGTGGTGGTTTCTGTTTGTTGGCGGTGGCAAATACTCTTTCGTTTCCTTTGGTGGGTGTGGATGGTGGAAGCATGTTGGCGTTTCTGTGGGTAGTTGTCGGTTGCGTTTTGCTCCGGTCCGGGTTCTTTGTTCCTCAGTGCCTGTTTCTATCTACTTAAAAAGCTCTCCAGATATTATTGATTACCAAATCTTTGGCTAATGATTTAATAGGAGATGCAGAACTTTCTTTAATCTCTTTAAAAATGACGTCAACCAAAGGTGGTGGTTTCATTTTGTTGTAAAAGAGGATATTAAGGACGCTGTGAGCTTTTTACGTACGTAGAAACGGGCACGAGGAAACAAAGTAGAACCTAAACCCGACCTGGGTAGGACTATAAACTGCATCCGGTTGTGGAGCTTGTTTAAGCGTGGGGATAATGAGGTCACCCTTTGCCACAACTGCCTCAGGGGGCACCCTTGGGCAAGGTGCGCCTGTATTTGCCCAGCTCAGTTTGGGTCTCCGAAGATAGTGGACGCCCCCGACCCCCTCCCGGGCTCATTCGATCTCTTTGGGAAGTCCCGCCCTCGTTACGTGTAGATAGTTGTATATACTGTAAGGACGCTGTTGAGGAGAGCTTTTTACGTACGTAGAAACGAGCACGAGGAAACAAAGTAGAACTTGAACCTGACCGGACAAAAACATAACTCAACTATTTACAGAATTCTGTACATTGCGCTAGCAAACAAAATGTCTGTGATAACTATGTACAGCTAGCTTTTTACGTACGTAGAAACGGGCACGAAGAAAAAAAGGAGAACTTAAACTTGACTGGCAAAAGTACAAAGGTGAACTTTTTACAGAATTCTGTACATTGCGCTAGCAAACAAAATTTCTGCGATCACTATGTACAAAACCACTCCGAACCCAAACCAGTTACACAGGACCATCTACAATCTCACTAGGCAAAACTATTTACATACCCATTTACATCAATAGAAGAGTGTTCAGGTTGAGTCTGTTCAATGCTTTTTGTAACTATGGGTGCTCCTTACGTGCTTCGGAACAAAACACCGGACGTGACATGAAACACAAGGACAACTATATACACCAGGCCAGCATTCATGTGGCCAACCCCCACTATTTACAGTATTAACAATGTGATGTGCTCTTTACATGCTTGTACCCGGGCGGATCTAATGTGGAACAAAGCAAACCTATTTACACTGAACTACCAAAAAAAAACTTTGTGGCATGCATGGGTACAGACACAAACAGAACAGAAACCCCAAAAGAAAACGGTGACACAAAGGCAAAAGCATTCACACTAAATACTCTGACTGGGACCTTATCTTTTTAATCTGTGGTCTCGGTACGGGCGTCCCAGAGTGGTGGGTTCCCCTGTCTGATACTTCTCCCGAAGCCGACCTCTTTAGTGCAGACTCTGGCCCCTCCCCCTCACACAAATCAAACCAACCCTCCCCCGAAGGTGGATCCTTTGGAGGAGGCTCTGAGGCACGCTCCCCGCCATCCGACATCGCCGAGTCTGAGGACAGATCGAGGTCCTCCTCTAATGTCATTATTTCAACCTGTCCGGGTTGTCGTTATTTCAACTTGACTGGGTGTCGTTGCTAAGGGTGGCGGAGAGTCACCCTCTGTTGAGGGGGGGGGGGGGGGCGCGGGGGCTTTTTAAGTGCATCGAAACGGCACATACAAACAAAAAACAAAACTCAAACCGGATCGGACAGGAACATAAAGGCAAAACTATCCACACACCACCAAATCAAACAGAAAATTATGTTCATTACAACAATAGAACCACACACACACACTGACAACAACCCAAAGACCCCACAGACGAACCTCCCCCCGGCCACACTAAAAACAAAGCCCCACAAAGACCACACACCCAAACCCACCACACACCCAAATCCAACACCACGCCCGACGGCAACACCAAGCCCGAAGGCAACACCACGCCCGAAGGCACCACCACGCCCGACGGCAACACCACGCCCGAAGGCAACACCCCGCCCGAAGGCAACACCACGCCCGAAGGCAACACCAAGCCCGAAGGCAACACCACACCCGAAGGCAACACCACGCCCGAAGGGAAAACCACGCCCGAAGGCAACACTACGCCCGAAGGCAACACTAAGCCCGAAGGCAAAACCACGCCCGAAGGCAACACTACGCCCGAAGGCAAACACCACGCCCGAAGGCAACACTACGCCCAAAGGCAACAGCACTTAAAAAGCACCGGGGCAAATACAGGTGCACCTTGCCCAAGGGTGCCCCGGAGGCAGTTGTGGCAAAGGGTAACCTCATTACTCCCACGTTTAAACAAACTCCACAACCGGATGCAGTTTTAAGTCCTACCCAGTCCTACCCAATCCTCTGTTGAGGATTTATTTTCCTTTAACGTGCTTCGAAACGGACACGATCGCAAACAAAACTAAACAAAACCCATCGGAAGACAAAAACAATACCAAAAACCATTCACACGCTCTGTTGAGGATTTGACTATTTTTCCTGCTGCTGCTGAATCGAGTTTGTGTAAGTCTGTTGATGCAAAGCCTAGTCTCTGCATTGAGTATGTTACAATGTTGCTTTTTAAGTACGTAGAAACGGGCACTGTGAAACAAAGGGCGAGAACCCAAACCGGACCGGGCAGAAACGCAAAAGCAAACTATTTACATGCACCTACAAACAAAAAAATGTGTTACTGTGTACAAAGGAGTATATACAAAGGTTACTTACATTGGACAATTGGGGTCCTGGGTAGGACGTTAAACTGCATCCGGTTGTGGAGCTTGTTAAAGCGTGGGGACAATGAGGTTACCCTTTGCCACAACTGCCTCCAGGGCACCCTTGGGCAAGGTGCACCTGTATTTGCCCCGGTGCTTTTTAAGTGCTGTTGCCTTTGGGCGTAGTGTTGCCTTCGGGTGTGGTGTTGCCTTCGGGCGTGGTGTTGCCTTTGGGGCGTGGTGTTGCCTTCGGGCGTGGTGTTGCCTTCGGGCGTGGTGTTGCCTTCGGGCGTAGTGTTGCCTTCGGGCGTGGTGTTGCCTTCGGGCGTGGTGTTGCCTTCGGGCGTGGTGTTGCCTTCGGGCGTGGTGTTGCCTTTGGGGCGTAGTGTTGCCTTCGGGCGTGTTGCCGTGGGGTGTAGAGCTGCCTTCGGGCGTGGTGTTTCCTTTGGGCGTGTGGGCGGAATTTGTTTGGGTGGTATGTGGTTGTGGGGAGTTGTTTTGGGGTTGGCTGCAGTGGCAGTTACTGGAGTTCAGTAGTAACAAAGACTCTTTTGTTCCCTGTTGCACGGTATGTATAGTTTGTTTAGCATTTGTGTTTGTGACCCGTCATGGTTTTGTTTGGGTTTGGGATTTTTCTTTAGTTTGTCAGTGCCTGTTTCTACGTACTTAAAAAGGTACATTGGACAATTTACAAATTTATTCACGCAGAACTACAGGTTAACTATCATCCGCCCCGCCCGCACCGTCTGTCCTGGGTATGACGTTAAACTGCATCCAGGTGGGGTGAGGAGGTAGTGCGTGGCGAGAAGTTTGTCCCCAACTCTCGCCTATAAAATGCGCACATGATACCGTTATTACTCATCCCATGACTGGCGGGTTGTCGGCGCCACAAAACCGAGCAAACCCCCCCCCCCATGGTTGAGCCCCCTGTGGGCTGGGGGTTGTAGAATATGCCCACGGTATTCCCCGCCTGTCGTAAAAGGCGACTAAAGGGGAGGACTTGAAACGAATTTATCTAGTTGACACTATATGACACATTCGTGTTGGTGTGTCGTTAAATGTTATCTAACTAACTAACTAACTAACTAACTAACTAACTAACGCACCGAAGCAATTGGCCCCCAGCGCCTGCCGAACGTCGACCTTGGCAGACGAACGAAGTCGGCCTCAACCCTCAGTTTAATCTCCGTCCTCACCGACGCCAGGACGTCTGCAGGCCTCCCCCCTCCCCTAAAAACAATATTACATCGGTCTCTCCATATAGCTAGCTTAATGGAGGCCAAAACAAACGTAAGTATGCCCCGAAAACTTGTATTGCCTGGGGGGGGGGGGGGGGCAACAGACCATACAAAGCATAGTCCTGGCTGACCGCCCAGGTGTTACAAAACGTTAGACGGTCAGCCAGGACTTGAAACCACTCCCAGAGGAGGGCCACAAAGCCACAATGCCAAAACATGTGGCACACTCTCCCATTTTGTGCACCCAGTGCAGGGGCAAATGCCATCTCCAAGACGCCACCGAAGGCGCTTGAGATTAGTTACGATGGCGTCATGTGCAATTCGCCACAGCAGGTCTCGCCGGCGGTAATCTAGTGACCTGCTCTCCGGCCCCAAGGCGTAGTGGCTTGGTTGGACGCGGCCAGCCAAGCCATCAAAGATGGCCTGGTACAGGTCCCCCGCAATGGACTGCGAAACGTCCCCTACAGTTGACATACGGAGATTGTCCCACATATGACAATATGTCCTTGAGGGCCTCTCGCTGTGGGGTACACTATTACTAAAAAGGGACGGAAAGAACCCACGGAGTGACAATCCCCTCCCCCCTCCTCCCCCCAATAACGGACAAAGTAGGCAAACGGCATCTCACTGTCGACAGCGCTAAAAACACACTTGGCCAGGAGAAAACGGAGCTTTGAGGGAAAATGCACAAGGCCCAGTCCCCCATGCCTAAGGTCCTGGTACACCACCTTCCTTCTGACCACCTCCGTTTTCCCTGACCATAAGAATTTAAATACGGCCCTCTCAAGTCGCACAAGGACACCTTCTGGAGCAGCCAGAACAGTGCCCGGGTACCACAAGAGAGGGTAAATAAATCGATTAATTACTGTTACTTTACCCATCAGACTAATGTAGCACCCACCGTAGTCTGTCATCCTAGCTTCCGCCAGGTCCACTTTCTCATTCCAGGTAAGTGACTCGGGTGAACCGTAACCAAACCATATACCATTGATTTTCATGGCGACGTCAAACCATGATGCCGCGAAGGGCAGTTGTTCCCACCGCCACTTGCCTAAACGGAGTCCTTTGGTTTTTGTGGGGTTCAGTCTGGCACCTGTCGCTCTTTCAAAAGTGGACAGGGTGCCAGTAAGGGCCTTGAAGGAAGCTAGGTCAGAGACTACGCATGTAACATCATCAGCATACTGGAGGCACTTGACTTTGGCTCCACCAGTAATGTGAAAAGGTCGGAACATAAGCTCTACATGGAGGGCTCTTGTATCCTAATTTTTGACAAATGATAGGTCTATTTATGAACACCATCACGTATGAACAAATCATATCAAACGAAAGAAAGAGTGCTGCTAAAATACAAAAGATTAGGAAAATCATAACATACTAGACATGTAATGGAAAGTAAAAACAATTTGTTTGCAATTCCTCCTGCATCATTATTATAACATCTTGTGATGACTCTTCGTTCCCCTACCCCCTTCCCCTGCCCTTTCACATGCTCCTTCCTCCTTTTCCTCCTGCCTTGAGCATTTTTGCTAACAATAAGCTACGGCAAAAAATATCAGAGAAAGTTAAAGCCCCGTACCCATGTTAGTTGTACAGTGCCAGGCCTAAGTCTAGCCATGATACGAGATTTTTAGACATGCCTCTCGTAACAGCAATGTGTATATATGGAATCTATTGAGCAGGTGAAATAAATTCTGTGCTTACAATATGTACAAGAACATATAAATAATCTTCTAACAATCTAGGACAAAAATTACCAAATATAGCCCTGCTGGCCTATAGGCTATCCATGTTAGTTGTAAAGTAGGCTACTAACTAGGCCTGCCTGCAGCAGGCCTAGTCATGATCCACTATTTTACACATGCCTTTTAAATATTTGCAGAAATTTATGCCAACTGAAATGATAGTCAAAATAGACACATTAACCCTGGGTAGGACTTTAAACTGCATCCGGTTGTGGAGTTTTTATAAACGTGGAGATAATGAGGTTACCCTTTGCCACAACTGCCTCCGGGGCACCCTTGGGCAAGGTGTCCCTGTATTTGCCCAGTTCGGTTCAGGTCGCCGAAGAGAGCGGACGTGCCTGTCCACCCACAGGACTCGTTCGATCTCTTCGGTACTTTGGCTTTTAATTTTGGTTGGATGTAAATAGTGTTTATACTGTACATACTGTAAATACGGCAAGTGGACCCCGGCCCCTCGTAGCCCTTTGGGGTTGTGGCCCTTCAGGGAAGTTACTTGTGGGTGGTGGTTGTTTGGTCTGGTGTTCTTTGTGTTTCGGATTTTTGGTTGTTGAGTGATGGTAGTCTGGTTTTGTTTTGTCTTTCAGTCTCGGTGTCTGTGGCTGCTCAGTAGCAGTGTTGGTGGTTTTTGTTTCGTTTGCGAGGGTGTTGTTGGTATTCAGGGGCCGTATGCACAAAAAATCCTTATCTTAAGTGGAAAATCCTCCTTAACTTCCTAAAAGAAATCTTAGCTAAGGGAACTCCTTAAGTGGTATGCACAAAGCACCTTAACAGTTTCCTTAGCTAAGAATTTTCTCAAAGGAAAAGGAATTCCTCAACTCTGCAGGATAATCTCTTATGTCTAGAACAATGTTTAGCCTGTGCATTGACCAATAGAATTCATTGTTACAATAGCTCAACACTGGGAATTCATGAGAATCACCGTTTTTAAGGAATCCTTTACTTGAAAGTGAGCAAGCACATGGGTGTGTAATGTATACACCGTACAATGTGGAAGGGCTATAAACATGGCAGCTAATCAAAGAGGGCAGAAGTGGAGTTGTGAGGAGAAAGAGGTACTTGTTGAGGAATTCTTGAAGCAGAGGCACATCCTTAGGGGACGATTCTCCACTAAGATCACATCACAAGCTTTGATTGTTCGCTGTCCTTGGGGAGGGATAAAGGGAGGGTGTCCCCTTTTTGTTTTTGGAAGAGGACTGAGATGCGTAATGGTGCTATATTTGAAACATTTTCAAGCATTTAAACACGCATGACGTCCAATTTAGGTGAAAGAGAGCGCACCCGTTGCTCGGCCAGACTCGTTCAGACTGCTTTTGATTTTCCCCGACTAGCTTATTTTCCCTCGACTACTTACAAAGGTGGGGGAGCCACTCCCCCCCCCCCCCCCTCATCGCGCAGGCTACTGGTCGACATTCATGATAGGAGAAAGGTTCGATGTTCATAATGGGAAAAGGGGTTCGAAATACGTAATACAGTAATAGAAAAGGGTTCCACATTTAAGGTGGGAACAGTTCGATTATGAGTATCGAACCCTTTTTTCGATTGTGAATATCGAACCTTTTTGCGATTATAAATAACGAACCTTATTTCCTATTATGAGTAACAAATCCATATTTCAATTATGAAAAGCGAACGTTTTTCATTTTGACTATCGAACATTATTTGTCGCCCCATATGATGGCTCTGTGGCGGTGACGG
Source organism: Holothuria leucospilota (assembly GCA_029531755.1). Classification (NCBI taxonomy): domain Eukaryota; kingdom Metazoa; phylum Echinodermata; class Holothuroidea; order Aspidochirotida; family Holothuriidae; genus Holothuria; species Holothuria leucospilota. The sequence goes on from JAIZAY010000149.1 coordinate 86,194, forward strand.
TGCTTTACCTTCCCTTCGAGGTCGATCAGCGCCTGGTTGCGAGGGTTCTTAGTCAATACAGAACTGTCTCTGAAATGCGGTGGTGTAAATATACTGTGGGTGACTTGAAAGGTATATTTAATGGCAAGAGACAGTTCCGTATGGAACTGGTGAGGGACATTCCATCGTTCCTCTTCATAGGGGGTTCCAAGGCCCACATAAGGTACTTTTGCCAGCCCCGTACCTGTTTTAGATGCGGAGAGGAGGGGCACAAGCTAAGTCGTGTCCCAACAGACGTTGTGGGAAATGTTTGCAGTTGGGGCACGGCAAGGCAGTGTCCGAACGAGGTACGGTGCAACCTCTGTGGGGAGGAGGGACATGTGTTTGGTGCCTGCCACACATCGTACTCTGCCCATGTCAGTGCCGATGTGGGGTCGTCACCCGAACCCTCACAAAAACGCCCACAATACTCAAGCCAGGAATTAGAGGAGGCGGCACTTGAGGTTGAGCAGGACTTCCTTGCCTCCAAGCAGCGTGAGGGGGGTACTGGGACTCCTGAGGCAGACTCTCCGCCATCGTTGGCAGCGGCACCCGGTCAGGTTGAAATAATGACATTAGAGGAGGACCTCGATCTGTCCTCAGACTCGGCGATGTCGGATGGCGGGGAGCGTGCCTCAGAGCCTCCTCCAAAGGATCCACCTTCGGCGGAGGGTTGGTTTGATTTGTGTGAGGGGGAGGGGCCAGAGTCTGCACTAAAGAGGTCGGCTTCAGGCGAAGTATCAGACAGGGGAACCCATCACTCTGGGACGCCCGTACCGAGCCCACGGATTAAAAAGATAAGGTCCCAGTCAGAGTATTTAGTGTGAATGGTTTTGCCTTTGTTTCCCCTTATTCTTTTGGGGTTTCTGTTCTGTTTGTGTCTGTGCCCATGCATGCCACAAAGTTTTTTTTGGTAGTTCAGTGTAAATAGGTTTGCTTTGTTCCACATTAGGTCCGCCCGGCTACAAGCATGTAAAGAGCACATCACATTGTTAATACTGTAAATAGTGGGGGTTGGCCACATGAATGCTGGCCTGGTGTGCTTTTTAAGTGCATAGAAACGGACACTATCAAACAGGAAGAACCAAATCCGGACCGGAAGAACAAAACCATGAACTACTTACAATCATTTACGAAGTTACTTTACACCAAGCTAGCAAAACTAAATTTCTGTGGCCAACATATACGACACCCCCAGCCCACCCACCACACAAGACCATTTACAAACAGGAAAACAACACACGCCAGAAGGCAGCAACACACACCCGAAGGCAACAGACAACGCCCGAAGGCAACAGACAACGCCCGAAGGCAACACCAGGTATGTGAAATGGTCGAAACAAAGGTTCAACTTGGAAGGCTCTTGCAAGGGATTCACTAAACAATACATAGAGTACAGGTGACAGGGGACACCCCTGCCGTACCCCACGGTGAACTCTGAAGGCATCCGACGGTAGGCCATTAACGATAACCCGACTATATACACTATTATACAGTAAAGAGGTCCATTTAACAAAAACTGGATTCAAATTAAACTTCTTCAAGATTTTAAAGAGGAATCCGTGATCAACCATGTCGAAGGCCTTCTCCTGATCGAGGGAGACAAGCGCACATGGAAGATCACGGTCCATCACATATTCAACTAAGTCCCGCATCAACCAGAGGTTCTGCTGAATACTGTGTCCCCGTACCGCACATGTCTGGAAAGAACCTACAAGATCCGGCATGACCGTGCCTAGCCTGTTACAAAGGGCTTTCGCCAGAATCTTGTAGTCTACATTTAACAAGGTAATTGGTCGCTTGTTTTTCGGTTCTAGGGGGTCCCCAGACTTTGGTAACAATGTTATAACGCCTGTGCGTTGCGAGGGACTCAATGAGCCAGCAAGGAAGGCAGAGGCGAATACATCACGGAGATCGTGCCCGACGGTACCCCAGAAGCGTTTGTAAAATTCCACTGGGATACCGTCGGACCCAGGCGCCTTTCCGCCTTTCATCTTCGCCACCGCCTTCCAGAGCTCGTCGACAGTCAGGGGAGAACCAAGTCCATCATTCTGCTTTTTAGAGGGGGTCTTGTCAATATTATCTAATAGGGACCCTTGAAGGTCTACCTCGACATCTGCCCGCGTATAAAGCTGTTCATAGAAGGTCTTAAATACCTCCACGATGTCGAGAGGGTCCTTCTGTACCGTACCGTGGACGTCACGGACTGCTCTTATGCGGCGATCGATGGCATACTTTGTGACGTCCCGGTAGAATTTGATGGTTGGTTTTTCCTCCGCCTCCACACAGTGAACACGAGCACGAACACGGGCCCCGCGCAGTTTTTCATCAAGGTACTGCTGGATTGCGTGGAGTGCGGAGGTGTCCCCGTCCTTCTCCCTAAAGCAGAGCGAGAGGAACTCCTCCCTTTTTCGACGAGCTCTTGCTACACAGTATTCAACTGTAAACCGTTTGATGCGGGACTTTACGTCATCCCACCACTCTAAATCTGTTGAGAAGGCCGGCTTCAATGTTCGCCACCCTTCGTACCTGGCTTTAAACTGTTCGCTATAGTCAGCCTCCGTTAGAATATCTGTGTTCATTTTCCAGAACCCCCTCCCTGTTGGCCATGACTCTGGAGGCTGAAAGGAGACAGTAACTGCGTCATGATCCGAAATTGGACATGTCACAACTTCACAGTCCCTCTGTGACAGTGCAGGTGGTGAGTACACCCGGTCCAACCTTGAGGCGTCCGTGCCATCAGGGCGGTGCCAAGTGAACACGGCAAGCCGGGATGTTGTGCTCTCCAAACGTCAACCATGTCATGATTCTTTATAAACATGTCCAATTCCGACATACCGACACCACAGCCCGAAGACGTACGTGTGGACATTTGGTCAAGCTGTGTGTCGGGGACGCAGTTAAAGTCCCCAGCCAGGATACAAGGAGCACTGCCAGGAACGAAGGATGGCAGGGTCATGAAAAAGTCCCTTCTGTCTGAAGGCCGATTGGGCGCATACACGTTACACAGGAAAAATTTCCCACATGGGTGTCTTACTGTAATGCATACCAACCGGCCTTCATGATCAGAATCGACTTTTCCGACCAGCGGAGTCCACCTTGGCGAAACTAAAATAACTGAACCACAAGATGTTGTTGAGCCAAAGGAAGCGTGTAAATCCCCGCCCCACTCAAAGGACCAGGTGTGGACATCGTCCTCATTCATAATGTGGGTCTCCTGGAGGAAAACGAAGTCCACACCCAGTGTTTTGCAAAATTGGAATATCCTTGACCGCTTCCAACTGTCCCTCATGCCGTTAATATTTAGAGTCAGGAGGGACAGGGGATCAGCCATGGTGTAATGAGTGGCTACGTATCTACCTGGGACCTGACCTTTTTACTCTGTGAACTCGGGGAGGGGTCTTGAGAATGGTGAACCCCCTGGTCTAACACCCCGCCTGAGGCCGACCTCTTCAATGAAGGCTCCTCTCCCTCACATAAATCAAACCAGCCCTCCCCGGAAGGTGGATCCTTGGGAGGAGGCTCTGAGGCAGACCCCCCACCATCTGACATAGCAGACTCGGAGTCTGAGGAGAGCTGTAGGTCCTCCTCCATTGCCATCCTATCAGCTTCCACTGGTGTTGGTGGGGAGGATGGTGAGGAGTCCGCCTTGGGAGCCATAGTACCCCCTCACACTGCTTCGAGGCAAGGAAATCTTTTTCTACTTCTTGTGCTGCCTCCTCCAATTCCTCAGTGGAATATTCTGGGCCTGCTTGCGAGGGTTCAGGTGCCTGCTCCACATCTGCACTGGCATGGGCAGAGTACGATGTGGTGCACGCACCAGAGACATGTCCCTCCTCTCCACAAAGGTTGCACCGCACCTCGTTGGGACACTCTGCCTTGTCATGCCCCACCTGCAGGCACTTACCACAACGTCTGTTGGGACAAGACCTGGCTTCGTGTCCCTCTTGTCCACACTTGAAACAGGTGCGGGGCTGCCCGAAGTACCTTATGTGGGCCTTCGAACCCCCTATGAAGAGGAAGGACGGAATGTCCCTGTCCAATTCCATACGGCACTGCCTCTTTCCATTAAATATGCCGGCCAACTCGCCCGAACCATATTTGCACCACCGCATGTCAGAGACAGTTCCGTATTGGCTCAGAACCCTCGCAACCAGGCGCTGGTCGACCTCAAAATTCAGGTATAACACTGTCACCGCCACAGAGCGATCATATGGGGTGACAGTGAGCCCCTCTGCCCCCTTCAGGCAAGACACACCTTTAACACGGGCAGCATCAGACCTGAACTTTAGGTCATATGTGTTGCGGGCAGCAAGCGCCTACAACATCTCTATCTCTTTAACTTGTATCCCCTTATTCTTTAACACAGTAAACGCCTGCGGGGGACAGACGCTCGCCCCGGATGAAAACTCCAACTTAACAATTGTGCTATCCCGACCTCCGGGCATAGCAGCAGTTGTGTGGCTCGAGGCCACGGGATAAAAAGGATTAAAACCTCAGAACTAGTTTTACAAGGGACAAAAATTAGGATGAAGTAACAAAAACACAAGCAACACAGAATTAAGGCGAGCTTTTTAAGTGCATCGAAACGGCACATACAAACAAAAAACAAAACTCAAACCGGATCGGACAGGAACATAAAGGCAAAACTATCCACACACCACCAAATCAAACAGAAAATTATGTTCATTACAACAATAGAACCACACACACACTGACAACAACCCAAAGACCCCACAGACCAACCTCCCCCCGGACACACTAAAAACAAAGCCCTACAAAGACCACACACCCAAATCCACCACACACCCAAAGACAACACCAAGCCAGAAGGCAACACCACGCCCAAAGGCATCACCACGCCCGACGGCAGCACCAAGCCCGAAGGCAACACTACGCCCGAAGGCAACACTAAGCCCGAAGGCAACACCACGCCCGACGGCAACACTAAGCCCGAAGGCAACACCACGCCCGAAGGCAACACTAAGCCCGAAGGCAACACCACGCCCGAAGGCAACACTACGCCCGAAGGCAACACTACGCCCAAAGGCAAACACTACGCCCAAAGGCAACAGCACTTAAAAAGCACCGGGGCAAATACAGGTGCACCTTGCCCAAGGGTGCCCCAGAGGTAGTTGTGGCAAAGGGTAACCTCATTACTCCCACGTTGATGTGTCGTTAAATCCAATCTAACTAACTAACTAACTAACTAACTAACCCACGTTTAAACAAACTCCACAACCGGATGCAGTTTTAAGTCCTACTCAGGACATTAAGGCGTGGTCGCAAACAAATGAGCGCTTTTTAAGTGCATCGAAATGGCACATACAAACAAAAACAAAAACTCAAACCGGATCGGGCAGAAACATAAAGCAAAACTATTTACAAACAACTAAATCAAACAGAAGTTATGTTCATTACAGTAATAGAACCATATGTACAGACATTTACACACACATATACACATATATACATATTTACAACTAAGTACCTCACAAGCCACCTATGTACAAACACAGTCCTATTTACAAATTACAGTAGTTTCATATTTACAAACAAAATCGATATTTACAAGTTGACTACCACCCGGTCCGCCCTCACTGAAACAAGTGGACCCCATCGCCTACCGAACGCCGACCTTGGCAAACGAACGAAGTCCGACTCCACCCTCAGCTTAACCTCCGCCCTCACCGACGCCAGGACGACATCAGCAGGCCTCCCCACCCCCCTAAATACAATGTTACATCGGTCTCTCCATACGGCCAGCTTTATGGAGGCCGAAACAAAGGTAAGTATGTCCTGAACACTTGTATTGCATTGCGGAGGTGAAAGACCATACAAAGCATAGTCCTGGCTGACCGCCCAGGTGTTACACAACGTTAGGCGGTCAGTCAGGACTTGAAACCATTCCCAGAATAGGGCCACATAGTCACACTGCCAAAACACATGTGACACACTCTCCCACTTTGTGCATCTAGTGCGGGGGCAAATGCCATCTCCAAGACGCCACCGAAGGCGCTTGAGATTAGTTACAATGGCGTCATGTGCGATTCGCCACAACAGGTCTCGACTGCGGTAATCTAATGATCTGCTGTGGACTACACGCCACACTTCCGGCCCTGAAGCAAAGTGGTTGGATTGGACCTGGCCAACCAATTCATCAAAAACAGCCCGATATAGGTCCTTGCACTTGACTGCGAAACATCCCCACTGTTGACATAATACGGAGCGTTTCCCTCATTTGACTGTATGCCCCGTGGGGGTCTCCAGCTGTGGGGTTCACTGTTAACTAAACAGGGAGGGAAAGAACCGACGGAATGATAATCCCCCCCAAATAACGGACAAAATAGGCAAAAAGGATTCTGCTGTCCACAGCACTGTAAACAACACTTGGTCAGGAGAAAACGGAGCTTAGAAGGAAAATGCACAAGGCCCAACCCTCCGCGCCTAAGATCCTGGTATACCACCCCTCTTCTAACCAGCTCCGTCTTCCCCGACCAATAAAAAACTAAACACAGCCCTCTCGAGTCGCACCAGGACACCCTCTGGAGCAGCCAGAAACAGTGCCTGGATACGCACAAGAAAGGGTAAATGAAACGATTGGTAACTGTTACCTTTCCCAACAGGCTAATGTGCCGATCGCCGAAGTCCTTCAACCTAGCCTCCACCAGGTTCACTTCTCATTCCAGGTAAGTAACTCGGGTGAACCATAACCAAAACCATATGGCCATTGATCTTTATGGCGTCGTCTACCCATGATGCCCGCGAAGGGCAGTTTTTTCGACCGCCACTTACCTAGACGGAGTCCTTTGGTTGCTTGGTGGGGTTCAGTCTGGCACCTGTTGCTCTTTGAAAAGGTAGACAGCGTGCCAGTAAGGCTCTGAAGGAAGCTAGGTCGGAGACTACGCATGTGACGTCGTCAGCATACTGGAGGCACTTGACATCAGCTCCACCGGGTATGTGAAAAGGTCGAAACAAAGCTTCAACTTGGGGGGCCCTTGCAAGGGATTCACTGAACAATACATAGAGTAGAGGTGACAGGGGACACCCTTGCCGTACCCCGCGTTGAACTCTGCAGGGATCCGACGGTAGGCCATTAACGATAACCCGACTATATACATTACTATACAGTAAAGAGGTCCATTTAACAAAAACTGATTCAACTAAACTTCTTCAAGATTTTAAAAAGAGGAATCTGTGATCAACCATGTCGAAGGCCTTCTCCTGATCGAGGGAGACAAGCCCACATGGAAGATCACGGTCCATCACATATTCAAACTAAGTCCCGCATCAACCAGAGTTCTGCTGAATACTGTGTCCCCGCACTGCACATGTCTGGAACGAACCTACAAGATCCGGCATGACCGTGCCTAGCCTGTTACAAAGGGCTTTCGCCAAAAATCTTGTAGTCTACATTTAACAAGGTAGTTGGTCGCTTGTTTTTCGGTTCTAGGGGGTCTCCAGACTTTGGTAAACAATGTTATAACGCCTGTGCGCTGCGAGGGACTCAATGAGCCAGCAAGGAAGGCAGAGGCGAATACATCACGGAGATCGTGTCCGACGGTACCCCAGAAGCGTTTGGTAAATTCTACTGGGATACCGTCGGACCCAGGCGCCTTTCCGCATTTCATCTTTCGCCACCGCCTTCCAGAGCTCGTCGACAGTCAGGGGAGAACCAAAGCCCATCATTCTGCTCTTTAGAGGGGGTCTTGTCAATATTACCTAGCAGGGACTGATGAAGGCCCTCATCGACATTTGCCTGCGAATAAAGCTGTTCATAGAAGGTCTTAAATACCTCCACGATGTCGAGAGGGTCCTTCTGTACCGTGCCGTGGACGTCACGGGACTGCTCTTATGCGGCGATCGATGGCATACTTTGTGACGTCCCGGTAGAATTTGATAGTTGGCTTTCCTCCGCCTCCACGCAATGCACGCGAGCACGAACGCGGGCCCCGTGTAATTTCTGATCGAGATACTGCGGGATTGCGTGAAGTGCGGAGGAGTCCCCGTTCCTCTCCCTAGAGCATAGCGACAGGAACTCCTCCCCTCTTCGACGAGCTCTTGCAACAGTATTCAACTGTAAACTGTTTGATGCGGGACTTTACGTCATCCCACCACTCTAAATCCGATGAGAAGGCCGGCTTCAATGTTCGCCACCCTTCGTACCTGGCTTTAAACTGCTCACTGTAGTCTGGCCTCCGTTAGAATTATCTGTGTTCATTTTCCAGAACCCCCTCCCTGTTGGCCATGACTCTGAGGCTGAAAGGAGGACAGTAACTGCATGCATGGTCCGAAATTGGACATGTCACAACTTCACAGTCACTCGGTGACAGTGCAGATGGAGAGTACACACGGTCCAACCTTGAGGCGTCTGTTGCCATCAGGGCGATGCCAAGTGAAGCAGGACAAGCCGGGATGTTGCGCTCTCAAGAACGTCAACCATGTCGTGATTCTTTATGAACATGTCAAATTTCCGACATGCCGACACTACAGCCCGAAGACGTACGTATGGACATTCGATCAAGCTGTGTGTCGGGGACGCAGTTAAAGTCTCCGGCCAGGATACACGGAGCACTGCCAGGAACGAAGGATGACAGGGTCATGAAAAAGTCCCTTCTGTCTGAAAGGCCGATTGGGCGCATACACGTTACACAGGTAAATTTCCCGCTAGGGTGTCTTATTGTAAATTGCATACCAACCGACCCTCATGATCAGAATCAAACTTTTCCGACCAGGGGGAGTCCACCTTGGCGAAACTAAAATAACTGAACCACAAGATGTTGTTGTACCAAAGGAAGCATATAACCCCCCAACCCCACTCAAAGGACCAGGCGTGGACATCGTCCTCATTCGTAATGTGGGTCTCTTGGAGGAAAAACGAAGTCCACACCCAGTGATTTGCACAAAAATTGGAATATTCTGGAGCGCTTCCGACTGTCCCTCATGCCGTTAACGTCAGGCGTCATGAGGGACAGGGGATCAGTCATGGTGGAATTTGCAACTACACGTCTGTCTCTGACCTGGCCTTTTTTATTCTTACATTGACTTGGTGCTGGTGGCCCAGAAAGCTGGATCCCCTGGTCTGACATCTTCGCCTGAAGCTGACCTTTTTTAACTTAGACTCTGTTCTACCCCCTCACACAAATCAAAACCAGCCCTCCCCGGATGGCGGATCCTTTGGGGGAGGCTCTGAGGCAGGTCCCCCAGCATCTGACATGGCAGAGTCAGTCTCCGGAGTCTGATGACAGTTGAAGGTCATTCTCCACCTTTAGTAATCCGCCTCCCTGGGTTGTCGAAGAGGAGACGACTGAGGGCCTACCTCTGGGGTCCCAGAGGCCCCTTCACATTGTTTAGAGGCAAGGAAATCCTGCTCCACCTGATGTACCACCTCATCAGGTGAAGGGGACCTAGGTTCTTCCACCATAGGTTCTGGGCCTGGCTGCGAGGGTTCATGACCCGGCCCCACCTCCGCACTGGCGCGGGCCGAGTACGAAGTGGGGCAGGAACCAGAGACATCTCCCTCCTCCCCACAGAGGTTACACCGCACCTTGTTGGGACACTCAGCCTTGTCGTGCCCCACTTGCAGGCACTTGTCACAACGTCTGTTGGGACACGACTTGGCTTCAGGCCCCTCCTCCCCACACTTAAAACAGGTGCTGGGCTGCCCAAAGTATCTTATGTGGGCTTTGGGACCCCTTATGAAGAGGAAGGACGGTATTTCTCTCTTCAGTACCTTACGGAAACTGCCTCTTTCCGTTCAGGATGCCCTTCAACTCACCTGCCTGATAGGTGACCCATCGCATGTCGGAGACAGTCCCGTACTGACTGAGAACCCTCGCCACCAGGCCCTGATCGACCTCAAAGTTCAGGTACAGAACTGTCACCACCACAGAGCGATCATATGGGGTGACAGTGAGCCCTTCCAACCCTTTAAGGCAAGACACGCCCTGAATTCGGGCAGCATCTGACCTGAACTTTAGGTCGTACGTGTTGCGGGCCGCAAGCGGCTGCAACATCTTTAACATAGTAAACGCCTGTGGGGGAGAAACGCTCACCCCCGACGAAAACTCCAACTTAACGATTGTGCTATCCCGACCTCCGGGCATAGCAACAAGTGGTTTGTGGCACTAGGCCACGCAACAAAGAGAGAAAACCCTCAGTACTCTTTGCTAAAACGAAATGTAAGAAACAGAAAGGGAACCAAACGAAAATTACTGCGATAAGGTAGACGTGCTTTAAAACAAGCACGACCAAGTCCTTATCAATACGAGACCACACCCAACGATATAGTCTGCACACACAGAGATATAATAGCAAAGTATGCTAGCACAGCACAGTACCAAAATTCAGCACGAGCAAACGACGAGAGCGAAACGAAAATGTGCTTTTTAAGTGCATCGAAACGGCACATACAAACAAAAACACAAAAACTCAAACCGGTTCGGACAAGAACATAAAGGCAAAACTATCCACACATCACCAAATCAAACAGAAAATTATGTTCATTACAACAATAGAACCACACACACACTGCCAACCCAACACCCCACAAACCAACCTCCCCCGGCCACCCTAAACCAATTACTACATACCGCCAACGAAAGACAACACCAGACCAAACCACCACCCAACAACAACCAAAAAACCAAAACACCAGACCAAACAATCATCACAACTGCCCCAAGGGGCCACGAGGGGTCCGGGGCGGGGTCAACCTGCCACGAGGGGTCCGGGGTGGAGTCAACTTGCTATATTTACAGTATGTACACTATATACACTATTTACACAAAAACAAAAAACTGAACAAAACTGGGCCAAAATACAGGCGCACCTTGCCCAAGGGTGTCCCGGAGGCAGTTGTGGCAAAGGGTAACCTCATTATCCCCACGCTTTAACAAGCTCCACAACCGGATGCAGTTTAACGTCCTACCCAGGACCCAGAGCGAAACGAAAATACGTCTGCACCCGCCGAAGGGGGCTTTTTAAGTACGTAGAAACAGGCACTGACAAACTAAATGATAATCCCAAACCCAAAGAAAAACCCCGACGGATCACGAACACAATATCAAACAGACTACACATACCATGCAACAAGGAACAAAAGAGTCTGTTACTATTGAGATTGCTTTTTAAGTGCATCGAAACGGCACATACAAACAAAAAACAAAAACTCAAACCGGATCGGACAGGAACATAAAGGCAAAACTATTCACACACCACCAAATCAAACAGAAAATTATGTTCATTACAGCTTTTTAAGTACGTAGAAACAGGCACTGACAAACTAAAGAAAAATCCCAAACCCAAACAAAACCATGACGGGTCCCAAACACAAATGCTAAACAAACTATACATACCGTGCAACAGGGAACAAAAGAGTCTTTGTTACTACTGAACTCCAGTACCTGCCACTGCAGCCAACCCCAAAACAACTCCCCACAACCACATACCACCCGAACAAATTCCGCCCACACGCCCAAAGGAAACACCACGCCCGAAGGCAACTCTACACCCCACGGCAACAACACGCCCGAAGGCAACACCACGCCCGAAGGCAACACCACGCCCGAACCCTTACAAAAATTTCACACGTGTTTCCCATATGAAAGGGCTGTTTTCATATATGAATCAGACAATTCATATATGGATTATCTAAATCCCACGTGAGAAATAAGGATTCTTATATGAAAACCTGATTTCACATATGAAGCCCACGTGGGAAAATGCAATTCTCATATATGAATTAGAATGTCATATATGAATTGAATCCCAAACCCCACATGGGAAACTACATTTCAGACATGGGGCAGATCTTTTCATAGGTGGAATTAATCTAACCCAATGTATGAAAACAGTATTTCTCAGTGTGGGGTGGGTAGCTATTTTTCATATATGGAAATGATGATCAACCTATGTTGGAAGTCAGGCATTCACACAAATGCAACAAATTTTCAACATATGGGAAAATAAAACTCCCACATGGGAAATTCAGAAATTTGCAATGGACATCATTTTTTATTAGTGAACAAAACAACCCCCAAATATGAAAACTTATTTTCATAGGTTAAATCATTGCCCTACTAAAATATGTTGATGCCTATTTTTCCACTCAAAAGAATAGGATATCTTACACAAACGTATAAGACTATTGAAGCAAGCAAGTACAACTGGGAAGTTTGGGACATGGAACTTTAACTTTAAAATTCAAATTTT
>JAIZAY010001430.1:0-14988 GCA_029531755.1 Holothuria leucospilota
TTAAATGTCCCCTTCGTTTTGGTCGCATGCTATTCAGAAGTGTACTCAGGTTTTCTTTTTTTAAACTCGCCACTGAACTATTGTATTTCCTCATTCCCTATAGAGAAGAGACATTCCAGTGTCTTCAGCTCTTTATTGCGAAGGTTTTGCAATGCCCCTCCAGGGTCTTCTTAGTCTGTCTTGACTTAATAGTGGCACGTCTTCTCACATGTGTGTTAATGGTTGTAAATAGATGTATATGGATGTAAATAGTTGTATATACTGTAAGTAAACTGTCAATAGTGATTTGGGTTTGGCGGGTGCCCCCGCCCCCCCCCCCCTCCGCGCTGTGATTGTTGCCTTTGGGCGTGTGTTGTTTGGGCCTTGTGTTGTTGTGATCGTTCATGGTGGGTGTGGTGTGGTGGTTTCTGTTTGCGGTGGCAAAGACTCATCCGTTTCCTTTGCTGGGTATGGATGGTGGGAGCATGTTGGCGGTTCTGTGGGTGGTTGTCAGTTGCGTTTTACTCCGGACCGGTTTGGGTTCTTTGTTCATCAGTGCCTGCTTCTATGTACTTAAAAAGCTCTCAGATGTGTGTTATGGTCGTCTAGTCAAGTCAGGCTTTGGAATCATCTCATTTCACACTTGCAACTAGCTCCTGATGGGGCAACTGGAACAACTGTGACCTTAATAGATCATTACAGCAGTTTCTTCCCTAGTCTGCTGTCCGAAATTAAAGGTAAAGCAACATACAAAACATACTGCCTCTGCATACCTTTTAATACAAATACATCTCTCTTTACACCTTTCTTTTCAAGCATCATATCTATACTTCACAATGTATATCCACGCTTCACAATGTGGTTCTTCATTCCGATAAGACAGAAATTTGAGTACACGAAAGATACAACTTATTGTTGTGAACAATGAAGGATCTCTCTTTTTCACCAACTTAAACTTGACCAGTATGTAAAGCAATACCAGGAATATCTCTTTTGGGGGTTGAAGAATACAAGTTCCTCTTCGTAGAACCTGGGCTATAGGCTTTCTTGCTGTCTGAAATCTTAGCTGCATTCCATGTTGCCTTCCCGCTACATCTCCTTTTGGGGTTGACATAGTTGTTCTCCGAATATCAAGAACTGAGGACATTCTTGGTAGGAGGCCTCGGTTTCTTAACCATTGCATTCCCGGGTCAGGAAAGTTTCTTCCGGGAGTGAGCTACGGATGAGCTACTTTGGGGAAGTCAAGACTACTTTCAGTTGGAATGAGTCTGGTACAAATGAATATATGCCTACATGCCCTCTTTTAATTTTCTACAGACTGCAAGTCCGCTTGTCATGATGGTCTTCAGTTAGTTACATGAACTGTGGACGATAACATATCATTCTGGTACAAAGCACCGTCAAAGCGTTGTAATTCTCAAATTCACGATGTAGGCGATCTAGCCTCGTGAACTGCTCCCAGAGTTTTTTACAATGCATAAAATACATATAATTGGCGTGGTTGGACATTGGACAAGCCACACAACCGATCAGTTCAAACCTGGCACCAACATACTGCAGACCTCACTTACAGAGTGTTGGGACGGTACTTGTTTCGCCAGTCTAACAACCCCAGGCTCAGTGATAAAACCTGCAGTCATCATCCTCCTTGTTCCAACTGCAAGCTGGCATTCAATATGGCTGACTTCCTTTTTCCATGCATGCTCAAAGAGCTATTTGCCTCCAAAACTGATTTGAAGTTAGAGTTGTAATAGGCTAATAAATTGGATGGAGGAGACATGTACTTTAGTATCCTATTCTTGCATTTACCTCACTTCAGAGAGTAAGAAATCCCACCAATGCTTCAGCCCTACTTGTATACCCTTGGGTTGAAATGCAGCTGCATGATTGTCAAGAAGCACTCCCACACATTTTCCCTCATTGCACAAACAGTTGACTGTCGCTGCTCACGCAGCTTATAGAATTCATTAGATGAAATGAAAATGCTGTCATTATTCCGTAGTCGAAAAATTGACGTCTACCAGGTACAAACTAAAATAAGCAGTTTCTAGTAAAACATCAATGGCACCTGTTGCACCATGCTTGTAACCAGTGCACGTTAAACCATTGCGTACATGAAAATTAAGCTCCATGCATATATTGGCAAATATTGTATGTATGCCAAAACAAACAGGCCTTGCATGTTCACCACCTATTGTTGACTATCCTATAAGTACAAGAATTGCTACTTGGCACATATTTAGCAGGGTTAACGTTTCAACAGAGAGTTGGATGTGATGGTGTTACGGGCACATGCATTAAGTGTACCGTCGTTTGGTAATTTCTTCTGTAGGTTTCCATTCCATTATTTACCCTTTAAGAGATCCTGATGCAAACTTCACGGATAACTTAATGCATTATCACATGCTGTTGCTACACAAAACAGTGAGATTGCTACAAAATTATAAGCTTGTACAAATAGCAGTTTGAGTGTGTGTGTGTGTGTGTGTGTGCACCCGTGGTGTGTAGTCATGTGTGTATGGGTGCGCCCATGGTGTGTACGGTCATGATATGTGTATGTGTGCACTCGCCAACGTGGTCTTAGCGGGTACCGGGCAGTCGGCGAGAGCTCTCGCTCTCGCACGTCTTTCCTAGCTCGCGCGCGGCTGCACGTGTCTGCCTAGGAGCGCAGCCCGCCCTGAACATGTCCGTCTACTCAGTTAATTCGCGGGCAGCTTCGCTGCTGGGAAATTCCCTTGCATTCCTTACGGGGTCCTTTCCCTGAACCCCGTAAGGCATTGAGTGTGTGTGTGTGTGTGTGTGTATATATATATATATATATACATATATATATAATATATATAATATATATATATATATATATATATATTATATATATATATATATATATATATAGGGCGAAAAAATGATAATAAAATACATAAGAAATAAATTCGCCCTAACGTCTAAAAATATAATTAACGTTATTTCAATGGGCAGCCATCCGTTCGTGTTAACAGCTAGGTGTCCGTAAATTTGACAACTTTGAAGTAATGGCATCGGGACTGCCACGGAGAAAATTTCGAAATTTGTTGACCTGCTCATTCAGCCCCTGGTCCCATCCCTCCCCTCCTACGTTCAGGACACCACGGACTTTATCCGCAAAATTGGTGAGATACAAAATCTCCCACAGGACACAATTCTGGTCACTCTTGACGTGTCCTCTTTATATACAAATATACCAAACGAAGAAGGCATCTCCGCTTGTAAAACCGCCTTCAGACCCATCCAAGGCAAAACGCCCACCAAGAAAGACTTAGGCGAGCTGATGCGCCTTATTCTGACAAACAACAATCTCGTCTTTGGCGACCAGCACTACCTCCAAATTCATGGTACTGCCATGGGAACCAAGATGGCTCCTTCATTCGCAAATTTATTTATGGGCAACCTCGAGAAGGAATTCTTATCTCGACAAATTTTAAAACCACAAATTTGGTTACGTTTTATCGACGATATCTTCATGATCTGGCCCCACGGTGAAGATAGCCTCAAAATTTTTGTGGAAAACATCAATTCGTTTCACTCCACAATCAAATTCACGGCCGACTCCTCTAGAGTCAGTGTCCACTTCCTGGACACAACAGTGACCATAGAAAATGGTTCACTCAAAACAGACTTGTTCAATAAACCCACGGACAAGCACAACTACCTACTACCGAGCAGCTGCCATCCTCCGCACTGCACCAAAAATATTCCATATAGCCAAGCACTTCGCATCAAACGTGTCTGTTCCTCTGAGACAACTTTGAAACTCGCACTAACGAACTGTCTAGCCACCTCCAAAATAGACAGTACTTTCGGGGTTCAATTGAAAATGCCGTCAAAAAGGCAAAGGACACCCCGCGTTCTGAAACTCTGACATACAAAAACCGTCAGCCCAATTCTAATAGAGTGCCATTGGTAACTGAGTACCATCCCGGTCTACCACCATTCGCCAAATTCATCCAAAAAACATTTGCCCATACTTCAAAGCACGGCTCGCCTAAAATCTATCTTTCCCGCTCCCCCAGTTGTTGCTTTTTCCCGCCCCCCAAATTTACGGGACATTTTTGGTACGGGCAAAATTTCAGGACAAAACCTCAGTCGAGGCTAACAACGAGAATTTTGGTTGTTCACCTTGCCCGTCCAATTGCAAGACGTGCGCTCTGATTGATTCAACTAAATACTTTCAGAGCTATCAAACTGCACGCACTTTCCAAATTAGGCAATCAATTAATTGTCTTTCCAAAAACGTCATATATCTCATCTACTGCAATTTATGTGGAACGCAGTACGTGGGGGAATCAAAAAACTCCCTCAGGATGAGAATGACACAGCACAGGTCAGCAATTAAAACCAAAAAAAATTGATCAACCTGTTGCCAACCATTTCAATTTACCGCATCATTCGATAGACAATTTACGTGTCATTGCTATCGAACAAAATGATTCATGGGACAATAGAAGCCGTAAGACAAAAGAAAATTTCTGGGAATGTCAACTCAAGACTACGTCGCCATTCGGCCTGAATATCCGAAAACGACTTACCAGCATACTGATTGAAGGGATTACACTCTAGGCCTAAGTAATCCTATTAGACCGTCTCCGTCACGCCTATTTCAATAGGCTTCCTCAAATTACTTAGTCTCGCCTCTTTCAAAAACGATAGTCCTAATTGACTATCAGTGGGGACCATTGTCCTCACAATTTAAAAGCTGTAAGTCCCGTACACTCCTTGTCACTCTTGTGATCAAGCACTGAAGAAGAGCTAGTATTGCTCGAAAGCTTTGCAAAAACCTTTTATGGCTGTTGTATTTACCAAATTTCTAGCTTCTACTGCTGTCACGTATCTCCTTTGAGATCCAGCCATTCATTTCTGTAGCACTGTTGTTATACAGTATTTCCGTTAACATATCTATTTGCTTCACTGTTTGCATCATTTTTGATCCAATCGTGCTACAAATATGGAGAGTACCCTAGAAACTTTCAAATTACTTCGACGCCTGTACGAAAAACGTGTCAGGTATCGACATCACCTCACCAATTACAAAAACTTACCGTGCAAATAACTCGGTACCAAAAGGACTTCAAATTCATGTCCCGACCGGCTTGCCACTCTGTGATAGTGGAAGCTACTCCAACTGGAAAGGTATCCTCAGGAAAAACCTCTCTCAAATTAATGGAGGTACAAATTGGAAACTGTCGAAAAACGATCAGTGAATTAAATTACCAAATTGACTCCAAAACTAGGAAGCTAAAAAGAGAGCTTCCCAAATCTGAGCTTCAAAACAAGCTCAGACTTATTTCTCAGGATTGTCTTCGTCTCTCCCACATTCTCAATTCTAGGCAACAACGCAAGTTTCAAAGAGATCAGATCACTTTCAAATCAAGTGATTCTCACTTCAAATCAAGTGAGTCCAAATTCCAAAAAGAGCAGGTCTCGAAGATTTCTCCGAAAACCGGTGACTGACTCTTCCACGGTCACCAACGCGGTTGTAACTATCTCGTGTCAGCTCTCTGAAGAAGAAACCAAACTTCTTTCGAAGGGACTCAATTTCTGCCCCAAACCAAGGCAGACTGACACACAAAAATTGTCCTTAGATTTGGCAGCGTTCTACCGACGCCTACGTCTTCGCGAGTATTTTGCCGATGAAGACGGCGCAAATCAACCACTTCCGGACAACGACATAGCTTCTAAATTCAAACCAAAAAGCACCTGGAACCCCCCAAAGGGGCGTTGTCCACCACTTGAATCATTCATCTCGGCCATTGAAGAGGAAGTAAAGACTTACACCTCTGCCCCAGATTTTCGCGACAATCTCACAAAAAGTGAAAGACAGGCCATTAAAAATTTACGGCATCGCGACGACATCGTCATTAAGCCGGCCGACAAAGGTTCTGCGATTGTTGCAATGGGCACCAAATTCTACAGGGAGGAAGCCTACAGACTGCTTGGCAATCCCGATCACTATAAACGTCTCGATTCAGACCCCACTTTAGAAATTGCAAAGAAAGTGGAGGCGGCCATACAAAAAATGGTCCGCAATGGCTCTATAGACTCTGAAACTGGCCCCAATCTCCTCCAGGTAGATCCAAAACCGGGCCGTTTCTATTTCTTACCCAAAATTCACAAGACGGGTAACCCAGGCAGACCGATCATATCCGGAAACGGGACTGCCACGGAGAAAATTTCGAAATTTGTTGACCTGCTCATTCAGCCCCTGGTCCCATCCCTCCCCTCCTACGTTCAGGACACCACGGACTTTATCCGCAAAATTGGTGAGATACAAAATCTCCCACAGGACACAATTCTGGTCACTCTTGACGTGTCCTCTTTATATACAAATATACCAAACGAAGAAGGCATCTCCGCTTGTAAAACCGCCTTCAGACCCATCCAAGGCAAAACGCCCACCAAGAAAGACTTAGGCGAGCTGATGCGCCTTATTCTGACAAACAACAATCTCGTCTTTGGCGACCAGCACTACCTCCAAATTCATGGTACTGCCATGGGAACCAAGATGGCTCCTTCATTCGCAAATTTATTTATGGGCAACCTCGAGAAGGAATTCTTATCTCGACAAATTTTAAAACCACAAATTTGGTTACGTTTTTATCGACGATATCTTCATGATCTGGCCCCACGGTGAAGATAGCCTCAAAATTTTTGTGGAAAACATCAATTCGTTTCACTCCACAATCAAATTCACGGCCGACTCCTCTAGAGTCAGTGTCCACTTCCTGGACACAACAGTGACCATAGAAAATGGTTCACTCAAAACAGACTTGTTCAATAAACCCACAGACAAGCACAACTACCTACTACCGAGCAGCTGCCATCCTCCGCACTGCACCAAAAATATTCCATATAGCCAAGCACTTCGCATCAAACGTGTCTGTTCCTCTGAGACAGACTTTGAAACTCGCACTAACGAACTGTCTAGCCACCTCCAAAATAGACAGTACTTTCGGGGTTCAATTGAAAATGCCGTCAAAAAGGCAAAGGACACCCCGCGTTCTGAAACTCTGACATACAAAAACCGTCAGCCCAATTCTAATAGAGTGCCATTGGTAACTGAGTACCATCCCGGTCTACCACCATTCGCCAAATTCATCCAAAAACATTTGCCCATACTTTCAAAGCACGGCTCGCCTAAAGTCTATCTTTCCCGCTCCCCCCGTTGTTGCTTTTTCCCGCCCCCCAAATTTACGGGACATTTTGGTACGGGCAAAATTTCAGGACAAAACCTCAGTCGAGGCTAACAACGAGAATTTTGGTTGTTCACCTTGCCCGTCCAATTGCAAGACGTGCGCTCTGATTGATTCAACTAAATACTTTCAGAGCTATCAAACTGCACGCACTTTCCAAATTAGGCAATCAATTAATTGTCTTTCCAAAAACGTCATATATCTCATCTACTGCAATTTATGTGGAACGCAGTACGTGGGGGAATCAAAAAACTCCCTCAGGATGAGAATGACACAGCACAGGTCAGCAATTAAAACCAAAAAAATTGATCAACCTGTTGCCAACCATTTCAATTTACCGCATCATTCGATAGACAATTTACGTGTCATTGCTATCGAACAAAATGATTCATGGGACAATAGAAGCCGTAAGACAAAAGAAAATTTCTGGGAATGTCAACTCAAGACTACGTCGCCATTCGCCTGAATATCCGAAACGACTTACCAGCATACTGATTGAAGGGATTACACTCTAGGCCTAAGTAATCCTATTAGACCGTCTCCGTCACGCCTATTTCAATAGGCTTCCTCAAATTACTTAGTCTCGCCTCTTTCAAAAACGATAGTCCTAATTGACTATCAGTGGGGACCATTGTCCTCACAGTTTTAAAAGCTGTAAGTCCCGTACACTCCTTGTCACTCTTGTGATCAAGCACTGAAGAAGAGCTAGTATTGCTCGAAAGCTTTGCAAAAACCTTTTATGGCTGTTGTATTTACCAAATTTCTAGCTTCTACTGCTGTCACGTATCTCCTTTGAGATCCAGCCATTCATTTCTGTAGCACTGTTGTTATACAGTATTTCCGTTAACATATATATATATATATATATATATATATATATATATATATATATATATATATATATATATATATATATATATTATATATATATAGCGTTATATATATATATATATAGCGTTATATATATAATATATATATATATATATATATATATATATATATATATATATATATATATATATATATATATATAATATATATATATATATATATATATATATATAACGCTAATTCCCACCTTAAGGGGAAATTGTTATATCTGCTTGTACATAGGGCGAAAAAAAGATAATAAAATACATAAGAAATAAATTCGCCCTAACGTCTAAAAATATAATTAACGTTATTTCAATAGGCAGCCATCCGTTCGAGTTAACAGCTAGGTGTCCGTAAATTTGACAACTCTGAAGTAACGGCATCTAGTTTGTAAATCTAAGAGGGCGCCCTTGTAAGTTTACGTATTCCTATAGAAAAAGTGTGTGGAAACGTTAAGGCGAAACTTATATTTCACCCGAATTTTTTTTTTTCCCTTAAGGTCGACTTTTCAACAACAACTTTTCCCCCTAAGTGCCGAATTAGAGAAATATATATATATATATATATATATATATAATATATATATATATATATATATATATATATATTATATATATATATATACTGGCTGACACTTTTACCGTACAGAACCTGACAAACACTTGACACTGCTATGGAAAATTTGAATGTTGAATTATTAGCTCACCACTTTACAGTGTGTGAGGTTATAGAATGGGCCAGATGGCGTCAACTTTTCCGAAACTCGTTTCTCTTCATTCGTGTATGGATGGTCTTATCTGAATTTCGGCAAAATGTTTGTTTCTGCAGAAAACATTAAAGTCTACCTATTTTCTTTGATAATTTGGATGAAATTTCTCTGATTTTGAGGTTTTTAATCGCGTCGAGCTCGTTGTGTCTGCTAAGCAGTTTGTTGTTTGCATTGTAGCGATATCAGCGTAATATGCTTCGTCTGTCAACCCTTTGTTGTTTTCTGGGCGCGGGCTGTGTAGGTGATTGTGTGTGGTGTACGTTGGACAGGAAGCTTCACTTCGTCTCGCATGGTTGGTTTTTCCTAGATTGTGTGTAGATTGGCTTGAAAGATAGCTTCAATTGGCTTGCTACCATGCCTCTGATTGGCTGAGATCGGAAGTGACCAATGCTTTCATTGTTGTTGAGCATCTCAGCACAGCGTGCAACGGGGACTGCCGATAGCGTCGCTTGCTCATATACGTACGTTAGCTGTCTCCGGTCTCCGTACTTCTCTGCGAACTTTTACCAGACTTTCAATCTCCTTTTATCCAGTTGTAGTTTTATCTTCTGATATTTGGCTTCATCTTAAATTTTCTTGTATTAACCAGTGCAGGACATTTCATCTTTATCAAGAAATAATGCCGGTAAGATGTTTTGATTTGAGTTTATGCAGTTTACCAAACCCATCGCGTGGTATTTAGCCCAGGCTAGGCTTCGAACTACTTTTAAATGATTCGGGGATCAGGAATATTTTATCCAGCAAATCAGTTTTGAAAAAAAGAAAGTTATTGGTATGATTTGAAAGGTTTCTGAGGAATTTTACACTAACGATAGGCCTAACTAACGTTAGCCTAGGGCCTAGCTTAGCAGGATAGGCCTAGAGTTTTGAAAGGAAAAGTTATTGGCATGATCTGAAAGCTTTCTGAGGAATTTTTCACTAACGTTAGCCTAGCCTAGGCCTAGCGTTCGTTAGCGGGATGAATTAAAGTTGATTCGGGGTTCGGGAATTGTTTAATCCAACAACCAGTTTTAAAGGAAAAGTTATTGGTAGGTTAGGCCCATGATCTGAAAGTTTTCTGGTAAATTTTACACTAACCTTGAAGTTTTCTGAGGAATTTAACACTAACGATGGTAGGCCTAGGCTGAATTAAAGTTGAGTCGGGGTTCAGGAATTATTTTATCTAGCAATCAGTTTTGAAAGGAGTTATTGGTATGATCTGCAAGTTTTCTGAGGAATTGTACACTAACGATAGGCCTAGCCTAGAACTAGATGAAATCTTGAAACAAAATGGACAGGATTTGCTACAGTATCATGACTCTTTTGAAGTATTGTCCTTTTAATCATGTTTCCTTTGAGCAGATTGCCTCTTGTTCAAATTAATTCAAAGTTTGTAAACTTAAACTCAAGGCTTGTTTCTGGTGTCATTCTCTTATCAGTGGCAGCGCCAGGGTTTGCCCAGTGGGGACCAAGCTTCCCCATGGGGAGCAATGGGTTGGTCTTTTAAAAGTTCTGGTTCTTTTTAGCAGAAAATTGAGAATTTGGGACCACTTTGAAGAATCTGCCTCGTTTAAAGCAGAAACAACTGTCTGGGAGTTTATAATACAAACTGTATCATACCTAGTAAGGCTCATGGATGAAATTGGAATAGTAGCCACCTGTCTCTAATGTAACTTTAAAGTTTCTTCAGAGGAAATATATTGATATTATTCAAAGCAATTTATTTTCTAGACAAAATTATTGAGAAAGATGACAATGTGCTAATGATGGTTGGTTGTGTGTGAGAGATAAGCTTTGGAGAAATTGCAGGTAACTTGGGGGTGTATACAAAGCGAAGACCAAAGACCGAAGACTTGAAAACGAAAACATGATAACGAAAGATTTGAAAGCCTTCGATTTTAGGTTGAAATCAAACCGTATCTTACAGCCAAAGGCATATAGCCTTAGTGAAATAAATACTTTATAGTTGAAGAGTGCGTCTAACATCTGAAAAAATGAATAACTTCCTAAATCTTAATAAAACGAACTTTGCTTGCAAGATACCTTTTCCTGGGCCTCCGTATTCGGGAAGGAGCTAAGATTCCAAGTCTTCCGGTCACTTTCAGTTTTCAAAGTTTTTAAAAGGCTTAACTCTGCGCTAACCCTAGCGATGATTTAAATATACTTCAACGGTTTCGAGGGTGAATTACTTGCCAGACCCAATCAGAGGATTCCCCTTTTCCTCAGACCACGCCTTATTTGCATAAATTTGCATAAACTGGAACTTTTACCGGTTTATGGATGACACGCAATTTAAGTGGGTCGGATCACCTCGCAATGATCATTTTCGATCCCGGGCTGCCAGGCATCCCTTACAACGATTATGTTACATCAATACATGCTGGGAACCCCCACCCCACACCCTGACCCCCACCAAAAATGACGTTATTTTCAGATGTTTCAAAAATCGGCACAGACAACATGTTAGGGGTATCCGGGGGCCACGCCGATTCCAAATCTTACTTCCGTTTTCTCGGACCTACACTAAAAACTATGGCCCTTCAAATGGGGTCAGAAAGTGTCCTTAAATCACACTTTTGCGCTGTAATTCAAAACGAAGACTTGGAATTTTAGCCCCTTCCCGAATACGCCGAGCAAAAAAAAGACGCACTCTTTTAACTATAAAGCATTTATTCAAAGGCTACGTGCTTTTGGCTATAAGATACGATTTGATTTCAACCTAAAATCGAAGGCTTTCAAATCTTTCGTTATCATGTTTTCGTTTTCAAGTCTTCGGACTCCAGTTGCCACAGCTGTGCGGTCCGAAATTCTGAAGTTTTTTTTTTTTTTTTGCTTTTCGGGCAAACTTTTCGCTTCAAATGTTGTTCATGTCCTGTTTGCTGTTACAAATACTGAACTGGATTTGAGACCGACTTTTTGGTGCTCAGGGAAGGACTTTCGATTTTCACTGGGGGGTATCACATCCCACCCCATCCCCCCGTATTTACACCCCTGCACACCTCAACTGTTAGGCTACATCATACATGTAGCGTTAGTTGGCCTAACCTTCAGCCGTACACATTATACTTTGGTGTCTCATGTAATTAACGAAACATTTGAACCAGATTTTGTACCATAAAATATGTCATCTAACAAGTGAGTCATTTTGATGAAATTTCCCAGCATTTTGTCAACAAATTGCTGCAATTAAATCTATAGTAATTCTTATCTTTTGTTTTAGACTCAAAGCTCCCACATATATAAGCCAGTATTGTGTTCTTACACATATATAATACATGATATATTATTTTATTGGATGTGAATTATAAATACAAAAAAAAACGTGTCATAAATTCATACATTGTTTTCAGGTGTATCCTATCAAAGAAGGACAGAATTGGAAAAGGAGGGATGTCATCATTGAGGACCCTCCAACAACCAAAAAGATATGTTGCAAGTTATGGAATAGCTATGCTAATTCCATTAAAGATGATGACAACGGGTCCACAGTACTTCTTAAAAACATGGAAGTGGACATTTACAATGGACGACACCAGCTAAGGACAACGACGCTCTCTTCCCTAACAGTACATAATAATTACAATTATAATTACAATAATACTGATAAAAATATTACATATGTCTGCCTCTTCCGTCATAAGAAAACCACCCATATGTTAGTTAGATGGGGTTTTACGACACACCAACACGCAGGTGTTATATAGTGTCACCTGGAAAGAAAAAGGGGCAGTGTTGGGTACAAAAAGTAAAAAGGGGTCAAAAGTCAAATTCCACTAGAAAAACTTTTCAGGTTTCACTACGAAATCCAAGCGAAGGCCGGAGTCATGTCAAAAATTTTTGTACAGTCTACTCTTCTTGAGAAAGCCCAGAATAAGGGAAGAGTCTGTTCGCTCAAATAAACTTTTCAGGTCTGGCACAGTGTAATACTTCTGACGAATATGGGAGTATTGGTGACAGTCAACCAGAATGTGACTGACGGTGACAGCACAATCACAGGGTATACAATATGGTCTCTCGTGCTTTTTAAGTGCATCGAAACGGCACACACAAACAAAAACAAAAACTCAAACCGGATCGGGCAGAAACACAAATGCAAACTATTTACAAACAACTAAATCAAACGGAAAATTATGTTCATTACAGTAATAGAACTATATGTACAGACATTTACATATTTACATATTACATATTTACAACTTAAGTACCTCACAAGCCACCTATGTACAAACAGTCCTATTTACAAATTATAGGCCATCTACAATCATAATATTTACAAATTAACTATCACCCGGCCCGCCCGCACCGAGACAAGTGGGCCCCAACACCTGCCGAACGTCGACCTTGGCAAACGGACGAAGTCGGCCTCCACCCTAAGCTTAATTTCCGTCCTAACCGACGCCAGGACGACGTCCGCAGGCTTCCCCTCTCCCCTAAACACAATATTACACCGGTCTCTCCACAAGGCCAGCTTTATGGAGGCCGAAACAAAGGTAAGTATCCCGCGAACACTTGTATTGCATGGCGGGGTGACAGACCATACAAAGCGTAGTCCTGGCTGACCCCCCAGGTGTTACAAAACGTGAGGCGATCAGCCAGGACTTGAAACCACTCCCAGAGGAGGGCCACAAAGCCACACTGCCAAAACACATGGGGCACACCCTCCCACCTTGTGCATCCAGTGCGGGGGCAAATGCCATCTCCAAGACGCCACCGAAGGCGCTTGAGATTCGTTACGATGGCGTCGTGTGCGATCCGCCACAGCAGGTCTCGCCGGCGGTGATCGAGTGACCTGCTGTGAACCACACGCCACACTTCCGGCCCTGACGCATAGTCGTTGGGTTGGACCCGACCAACCAGGTCATCAAAAATGGCCCGGTACAAGTCCCCCGCACTGGACTGCGAAACGTCCCCAACAGTTGACATGATACGGAAAGTGTCCCTCATCTGACAGTATGCCTTCGTGGGCCTCCAACTGTGAGGTACACTGTTGCTAAACATCGAAGGAAAGAACCAGCGGAACGATAATCCCCCCAATAACGGACAAAGTAGGCAAACGGCAGCTCACTGTCAACGGAACAAAAAACACACTTGGTCAGGAGAAAACGGAGCTTCGAGGGAAAGTGCATGAGGCCCAATCCCCCACTCCTAGGGTCCTGATACACCACCTTTCTTCTGACCAGCTCCGACTTCCCTGACCATAGAAAACTAAACACGGCCCTCTCGAGTCGCACCAGGACACCCTCTGGAGCAGCCAGAACAGTGCCTGGATACCACAAGAGGGGGTAAACGAAACGATTGACTACTGTCACCTTCCCCAACAGACTAATGTAACGATCGCCGAAGTCCGACAACCTAGCCTCCACCAGGTCCACTTTCTCATTCCAAGTAAGTGACTCAGGCGAGCCATAACCAAACCATATGCCGTTGATTTTCATGGCGTCGTCAACCCATGATGCCGCGAAGGGCAGTTGTTTCGACCGCCACTTACCTAGACGAAGTCCTTTGGTCTTGTTGGAGTTCAGTCTGGCACCTGTCGCTCTTTGAAAAGTAGACAGCGTGCCACTAAGGGCCCTGAAGGAGGCAAGGTCAGAGACTACGCATGTGACGTCATCTGCATACTGGAGGCACTTGACTTCGGCTCCACCAGGAGTCTCTCGTCCCCGTGAAGTAAATAGGCATGGGTAAGGTATGTGTGGCCGATGTAAGCCCTAGTCAGGACTATATCATCTCTCCGTTTGCTGGGGGCTCTGTCCCCCAGTTCCAGCCCTCGGTTTAACTTGGTACAGCTTGTTTTCGGGGGAAGAAGCCCACAGTTCTTGCAATTTTGATTTTACAAAGCCATTGATCTTAGGCCTGTAGTCAGTGTGAGGCAAGTAGATATTGGTGACGTCCATCTGTAGGGCTTCTTTAGCAAGTGCATCCACCCTTTCATTTCCTTGAATGCCCACATGGCTAGGGACCCATGCTAGCAAAACTGATATTTGTAGCCGCACCAAATTTGAGTAAGCTTCATGGAGAGCTGTTACTGAAAGGTGCTTTAGCTCATGGCCTTTTAGTGCTAAAAGGCTTGATAGTGAGTCTGTGAACACAATGAACTGGTGATTGTCTCAGCTTTCAATCAGATCAAATACCATCTTTAGTGCCTGGAGTTCGGGATGAAAT
>JAIZAY010000501.1:0-43250 GCA_029531755.1 Holothuria leucospilota
GTGCTCGTGTTCATTGTGTGGAGGCGGAGGAAAAACCAACCATCAAATTCTACCGGGACGTCACAAAGTATGCCATCGATCGCCGCATAAGAGCAGTCCGTGACGTCCACGGTACGGTACAGGAGGACCCTCTCGACATCGTGGAGGTATTTAAGACCTTCTATGAACAGCTTTATACGCGGGCAGATGTCGAGGTAGACCTTCAAGGGTCCCTATTAGATAATATCGACAAGACACCCTCTAAAGAGCAGAATGATGGACTTGGTTCTCCCCTGACTGTCGACGAGCTCTGGAAGGCGGTGGCGAAGATGAAAGGCGGAAAGGCGCCTGGGTCCGGTGTCCCAGTGGAATTTTACAAACGCTTCTGGGGTACCGTCGGGCACGATCTCCGTGATGTATTCGCCTCTGCCTTCCTTGCTGGCTCATTGAGTCCCTCGCAGCGCACAGGCGTTATAACATTGTTACCAAAGTCTGGAGACCCCCTAGAACCGAAAAACAAGGGACCAATTACCTTGTTAAATGTAGACTACAAGATTCTGGCGAAAGCCCTTTGTAACAGGCTAGGCACGGTCATGCCGGATCTTGTAGGTTCTTTCCAGACATGTGCGGTGCGGGGACACAGTATTCAGCAGAACCTCTGGTTGATGCGGGACTTAGTTGAATATGTGATGGACCGTGATCTTCCATGTGCGCTTGTCTCCCTCGATCAGGAGAAGGCCTTCGACATGGTTGATCACGGATTCCTCTTTAAAATCTTGAAGAAGTTTAATTTGAATCCAGTTTTTGTTAAATGGACCTCTTTACTGTATAATAGTGTATATAGTCGGGTTATCGTTAATGGCCTACCGTCGGATGCCTTCAGAGTTCAACGTGGGGGTACGGCAGGGGTGTCCCCTGTCACCTCTACTCTATGTATTGTTTAGTGAATCCCTTGCAAGAGCCTTCCAAGTTGAACCTTTGTTTCGACCATTTCACATACCTGGTGGAGCTAAAGTCAAGTGCCTCCAGTATGCTGACGACGTCACATGCGTAGTCTCCGACCTAGCTTCCTTCAGAGCCCTTACTGGCACGCTGTCTACTTTTCAAAGAGCGACAGGTGCCAGACTGAACCCCACCAAGACCAAAGGACTCCGTCTAGGTAAGTGGCGGTCGAAACAACTGCCCTTCGCGGCATCATGGGTAGACGACGCCATAAAAATCAATGGCATATGGTTTGGTTACGGTTCACCCGAGTCACTTACCTGGAATGAGAAAGGACCTGGTGGAAGCTAGGTTGAAGGACTTTGGCGATCGCTACATTAGTCTGTTGGGGAAGGTAACAGTTATAAATCGTTTCGTTTACCCTCTCCTGTGGTATCCGGGCACTGTTCTGGCTGCTCCAGAGGGTGTCCTGGTGCGACTCGAGAGGGCTGTGTTTAGGTTTCTTTGGTCAGGGAAAACGGAGCTGGTCAGAAGAAAAGTGGTGTACCAGGTTCCTAGGCAGGGGGGATTGGGCCTTGTGCACTTTCCTTCAAAGCTCCGTTTTCTCCTGACCAAATGTGTTTTTAGTGCTGTCGACAGTCAGATGCCGTTTGCCTATTTTGTCCGTTATTGGGGTGGATTATCATTCCGTTGGTTCTTTCCTACCCTGTTTAGCAACAGTGTACCTCACAGTTGGAGGCCAACGAAGGCATACTGTCAGATGAGGGAGACACTACGTATTATGTCAACTGTAGGGGACGTTTTGCAGTCCAGTGCATGGGACCAGTACCGGGCCATTTTTGATGACTTGGTTGGTCAGGTCCAACCCAACGACTATGCGTCAGGGCCGGAAGTGTGGCGTGTAGTCCACAGCAGGACACTCGATCACCGCCGGCGTGACCTGCTGTGGCGCATCGCACACGACGCCATCATAACGAATCTCAAGCGCCTTCGGTGGCGTCTTGGAGATGGCATTTGCCCCCGCACTGGATGCACAGGGTGGGAGAGTGTGCCCCATGTGTTTTGGCAGTGTGGCTTTGTGGCCCTCCTCTGGGAGTGGTTTCAAGCTCTGGCTGATCGCCTCACGTTTTGTAACACCTGGGCGGTCAGCCAGGACTACGCTTTGTATGGTCTGTCACCCCCGCCATGCAATACAAGTGTTCGCGGGATACTTACCTTTGTTTCGGCCTCCATAAAGCTGGCCTTGTGGAGAGACCGGTGTAATATTGTGTTTAGAGGAGAGGGGAAGCCTGTGGACGTCGTCCTGGCGTCGGTGAGGACGGAGATTAAGCTGAGGGTGGAGGCCGACTTCGTCCGTTTGCCAAGGTCGACGTTCGGCAGGTGTTGGGGTCCACTTGTTTCAGTGCGGGCGGGCCGGGTGATACTTAATTTGTAAATATTGTAAATATTGAAATTGCAAATAGTCCTACGTGATTGGCTTGGGTTTGGGGTGGTTTTGTACATAGTTAGCACAGACATTTTGTTTGCTAGCGCAATGTACAGATTTCTGTAAATAGTTCAGAGTTATGTTTTTGTCCGGTCAGGTTTAAGGTCTACTTTGTTTCTTCGTGCCCGTTTCTACGTACGTAAAAAGACCGAATCCCTCGACCAGCGAGGACACTGCAGCTCCGGTACGGCTTCATGGAGTCTTTGTTACCACCAACAGAAACCACCACCAACGACCCAACAACACAATCTCAATATAACACACGCCCGAAGGCAACAACACGCCCCAAGGCAACCACAGCGCAGGCGGACATGGGGGGGGGGGTCCACTTGTTACATTAAAATCACTATTTACAGTTTACTTACAGTATATACAACTATACACAACTATCTACACGTAACGAAAACAAAACTTCCCAAAGAGATCGAACAAGCCCGGCAGGGGATCGGGAACGTCCACTCTCTTCGGGAACCCAAACTGAACTGGGCAAATACAGGCGCACCTTGCCCAAGGGTGCCCCCGGAGGCAGTTGTGGCAAAGGGTAACCTCATTATCCCCACGCTTAAACAAGCTCCACAACCGGATGCAGTTTAAAGTCCTACCCAGGACTTACTTTGATAGCTTTCTGGCGTGCTTCCCGTGCATAGTATATCGTATCCTCATTGTTCTAATTAGACCTCTTAGGACTCTGAGCATTGACATTCTGGTTCGTGGTTCGTGGTTCTATTGTTGTAATGAACATACTTTTCCGTTTGATTTGGTGGTGTGTGGATAGTTTTGCGTTTATGTTCCTGTCCGAACCGGTTTGAGTTTTTTCGTTTTTTGTTTGTACGTGCCGTTTCGATGCACTTAAAAAGCTCTCTATTCTGGTTCGTTTAGTGGGGGTAGCTATAAACTTTAAGACCCTACCAAGAGCTATTTTCTGCATGTCCGACAGAGATCTGTCGGACTAATTCGGGCCGGAGACCCCCTAGAACCGAAAAACAAGCGACCAATTACCTTGTTAAATGTAGACTACAAGATTCTGGCGAAAGCCCTTTGTAACAGGCTAGGCACAGTTATGCCGGATCTTGTAGGTTCGTTCCAGACATGTGCAGTGCGGGGACACAGTATTCAGCAGAACCTCTGGTTGATGCGGGACTTAGTTGAATATGTGATGGACCGTGATCTTCCATGTGCGCTTGTCTCCCTCGATCAGGAGAAGGCCTTCGACATGGTTGATCACAGATTCCTCTTTAAAATCTTGAAGAAGTTTAGTTTGAATCCAGTTTTTGTTAAATGGACCTCTTTACTGTATAGTAGTGTACATAGTCGGGTTATCGTTAATGGCCTACCGTCGGATCCCTTCAGAGTTTAACGAGGGGTACGGCAAGGGTGTCCCCTGTCACCTCTACTCTATGTATTGTTCAGTGAATCCCTTGCAAGAGCCTTCCAAGTTGAAGCTTTGTTTCGACCTTTTCACATACCCGGTGGAGCTGAAGTCAAGTGCCTCCAGTATGCTGACGACGTCACATGCGTAGTCTCCGACCTAGCTTCCTTCAGAGCCCTTACTGGCACGCTGTCTACCTTTCAAAGAGCGACAGGTGCCAGACTGAACCCCACCAAGACCAAAGGACTCCGTCTAGGTAAGTGGCGGTCGAAAAAACTGCCCTTCGCGGCATCATGGGTAGACGACGCCATAAAGATCAATGGCATATGGTTTCGTTATGGTTCACCCGAGTTACTTACCTGGAATGAGAAAGTGGACCTAGTGGAGGCTAGGTTGAAGGACTTCGGCGATCGCCACATTAGCCTGTTGGGAAAGGTAACAGTTACCAATCGTTTTATTTACCCTCTCCTGTGGTATCCGGGCACTGTTCTGGCTGCTCCAGAAGGTGTCTTGGTGCGACTCGAGAGGGCTGTGTTTAGTTTTTTATGGTCAGGGGGGACGGAGCTGGTTAGAAGAGGGGTGGTATACCAGGATCTTAGGCGCGGAGGGTTGGGCCTTGTGCATTTTCCTTCCAAGCTCCGTTTTCTCCTGACCAAGTGTGTTTACAGTGCTGTGGACAGCAGAATGCCTTTTGCCTATTTTGTCCGTTATTGGGGGGGGGGGGGGATTATCATTCCGTCGGTTCTTTCCCTCCCTGTTTAGTAACAGTGAACCCCACAGCTGGAGACCCACGGGGGCATACAGTCAAATGAGGGAAACACTCCGTATTATGTCAACAGTGGGGGATGTTTCGCAGTCAAGTGCAAGGGACCTATATCGGGCTGTTTTTGATGAATGGGTTGGCCAGGTCCAATCCAACCACTTTGCTTCAGGGCCGGAAGTGTGGCGTGTAGTCCACAGCAGATCATTAGATTACCGCAGGCGAGACCTGTTGTGGCGAATCGCACATGACGCCATTGTAACTAATCTCAAGCGCCTTCGGTGGCGTCTTGGAGATGGCATTTGCCCCCGCACTAGATGCACAAAGTGGGAGAGTGTGTCACATGTGTTTTGGCAGTGTGACTATGTGGCCCTATTCTGGGAATGGTTTCAAGTCCTGACTGACCGCCTAACGTTGTGTAACACCTGGGCGGTCAGCCAGGACTATGCTTTGTATGGTCTTTCACCTCCGCCATGCAATACAAGTGTTCAGGACATACTTACCTTTGTTTCGGCCTCCATAAAGCTGGCCTTATGGAGAGACCGATGTAACATTGTATTTAGGGGGGTGAGGAGGCCTGCTGATGTCGTCCTGGCGTCGGTGAGGGCGGAGGTTAAGCTGAGGGTGGAGTCGGACTTCGTTCGTTTGCCAAGGTCGGCGTTCGGTAGGCGATGGGGTCCACTTGTTTCGGTGAGGGCGGACCGGGTGGTAGTCAACTTGTAAATATCGATTTTGTTTGTAAATATGGAACTACTGTAATTTGTAAATAGGACTGTGTTTGTACATAGATGTATATGTGTGTGTGTAAATATCTGTACATATAGTTCTATTACTGTAATGAACATAATTTTCTGTTTGATTTAGTTGTTTGTAAATAGTTTGCTTTATGTTTCTGCCCGATCCGGTTTGACTAATTCGGGCAGTTTTTATATGGCCTTTAATGGCTGCACACTTCCTTTGAAACTTTTGTGACTTTGCACGAAGTTTCTCCCTTTTAAAGTATTCATAACAGTCAACGAGAATGTGACTGACGGTGACAGCAAAATCACACGGTATACAGTATGACCTCTCATCCTCGTAAATAGGCATGGGTAAGGTTAAGTGTGACCGATGCAAGCCCTAGTCAAAACTAAATCTCTCCGTTTACGGGGGGGGGGGGGGGCTCCGTGTTCCCCAGTTCCTACCGTTGTTTTCACTCGGTACAATTTATTTTCGGGAAAAGAATCCCATAGTTCTTGCCATTTCGATTTTACAAAGCCATTGATCTTAACGATACACCAACACGAATGTGTACATGGTGTCAACTAGATAACTACGGTTTAAGTTCGGTTTCAAATACAGTGCAAGTCCTCCCCTTTAGTCGCCTCTCACGACAGGCGGGGAATACAAAGGGCATATTCTACAACCCCCAGCCCACAGGGGGCCAACCATGAAGGGGGGCTTGCTCGGTTTTGTGGCGCCGACAACCCGCCAGTCATGGGATGAGTAATAACGGTATCATGTGTACATTTTATAGGCGATAGTTGGGGACAAACTTCTCGCCACGCACTACCTCTTCGCCCCACCTGGATGCTGTTAACGTCATACCCAGGACACTTCATAATGGCTGGGGATAGGAAGATAAATGTTCAGCTTTTCTTAACTGGTGGCATGGAATTTCTTACATCTTGCAATGGGTTTAGACAGCTGTTCTAGTACATACTCATGCTTGTGTAAATGTTCAAACAATGGTCGATGACATGGGCGAGGAGAGCGCACTATTGAGGAAATTTCCGAGATGGCAGGACGAAAGCGTGATAAGTTTAATTGTTTCTCTATATTTTTACAGCTATCCCTGTAAACCATGTTGTTATGTATAATCTGCACCTATTTTTATGAATAGCAGATCAGCTGTTCAATCAACTTCTAAAGTACTTGAGGTTATTAGATAATGTAACAGCCACAACGGTGTAGTCGGCACAGAAGCACAAGCATGAAAAAATTTAAAGAATTTGTCCAAGGCCTAGGGATAGAGTGGAATTCTTTTTGTGTAAAAATCCAGTAAGGAAATAAAGTCAAGGGATTTCACAGGCCCAGAGCATTGGAAAATATTTACCTCTATAGATCTAAGAGATCCCATTCCCCATTCCCAGTCAGAAGAAAAGTGGTGTACCAGGTTCCTAGGCAGGGGGGATTGGGCCTCGTGCACTTTCCTTCAAAGCTCCGTTTTCTCCTGACCAAATGTGTTTTTAGTGCTGTCGACAGTCAGATGCCGTTTGCCTACTTTGTCCGTTATTGGGGTGGATTATCATTCCGTTGGTTCTTTCCTACCCTGTTTAGCAACAGTGCACCTCACAGTTGGAGGCCAACGAAGGCATACTGTCAGATGAGGGAAACACCACGTATTATGTCAACTGTAGGGGACGTTTTGCAGTCCAGTGCGGGGGACCAGTACCGGGCCATTTTTGATGACTTGGTTGGTCAGGTCCAACCCAACGACTATGCGTCAGGGCCGGAAGTGTGGCGTGTAGTCCACAGCGGGACACTCGATCACCGCCGGCGTGACCTGCTGTGGCGCATCGCACACGACGCCATCGTAACGAATCTCAAGCGCCTTCGGTGGCGTCTTGGAGATGGCATTTGCCCCCGCACTGGATGCACAGGGTGGGAG
Organism: Holothuria leucospilota; assembly: GCA_029531755.1. Lineage (NCBI taxonomy): Eukaryota > Metazoa > Echinodermata > Holothuroidea > Aspidochirotida > Holothuriidae > Holothuria > Holothuria leucospilota. The sequence continues at coordinate 7,187 of JAIZAY010000501.1, forward strand.
AGTGTGCCCCATGTGTTTTGGCAGTGTGGCTTTGTGGCCCTCTTCTGGGAGTGGTTTCAAGCTCTGGCACCCCCACCATGCAGTACAAGTGTTCGCGGGATACTTACCTTTGTTTCGGCCTCCATAAAGCTGGCCTTGTGGAGAGACCGGTGTAATATTGTGTTTAGGGGAGAGGGGAAGCCTGCGGACGTTGTCCTGGCGTCGGTGAGGACGGAGATTAAGCTGAGGGTGGAGGCCGACTTCGTCCGTTTGCCAAGGTCGACGGCAGGTGTTGAGGTCCACTTGTTTCAGTGCGGGCGGGCCGGGTGATAGTTAATTTGTAAATATTGAAATTGCAGGTGGTCCTGCGTGATTGGCTTGGGTTTGGGGTGGTTTTGTACATAGCACAGACATTTTGTTTGCTAGCGCAATGTACAGAATTCTGTAAATAGTTCAGAGTTATGTTTTTGTCCGGTCAGGTTTGAGTTCTACTTTGTTTCTTCGTGCCCGTTTCTACGTACGTAAAAAGCTCTCGTTTTACCGAGCACCCGGGGCACCCTTGGGCAAGGTGCGCCTGTATTTGCCCAGTTCAGTTTGGGTTCCCGAAGAGAGTGGACGTTCCCGATCCCCTGCCGGGCTCGTTCGATCTCTTTGGAAGTTTTGTTTTCGTTACGTGTAGATAGTTGTATATACTGTAAGTAAACTGTAAATACTGATTTTAATGTAACAAGTGGACCCCCCCCCCCATGTCCCCCTGCGCTGTGGTTGCCTTGGGGCGTGTTGTTGCCTTTGGGCGTGTGCTGTTTTGAGATTGTGTTGTTGGGTCGTTGGTTGTGGGTGTGGTGGTGGTTTCTGTTGGTGGTAACAGACTCCAAGAAGCCATACCGAAGCTGAAGTGTCCTCGCTGGTCGAGGGATTCGGTCTGGTGTTCTGGGCGATTTTGGTGGTTTGTGTTGTTGGTGTTCGGGTTTTTGGTTGTTGGCCATATGTAGTGATCCTTTCGCCGGTCTGGCCGTGTCCGTTTTTAGCACGTAAAAAGCCCTCCCCCCCCCCCCCCATTCCTGATCACACCCATCTTGAACAAATTTGTGAATTATGGAAAACATTCATTCACATGATGAACTTTCTTACGAACAGTTCAGCAAGAAGAAATATGCAAATTTGCTGAAGATCCAAAAGGGTTTTCTTTTTACGTGCGTAGAAACGGGCACAGTCAAACAAAAAACCCAAACCGGCTGGATGAAAACATAACTGTGAACTATTTACATACCCATTTACATGGGCTGGCAAACAAAATTTCTGTGGCAAACATGTACAAACACCCACATGTCAGCCCCCTCCCGACCACCCCGAACCCGAGCTAATTACACAACATTATTTACAGGTAAGTAAATATTTACAAGTTAACTGTCACCCGGCCAGCCCGCACCGAAACAAGCGGACCCCACCGCCTGCCGAACGTCGACCTTGGCAAACGAAGTCAGCCTCCACCCTCACCTTAACCTCCGCTTTTACCGATGCCAGGACGACGTCCGCAGGCCTCCCCTCTCCCCTAAATACAATATTACTTCCGTCTCTCCATAAGGCCAGCTTTATGGAGGCCGAAACAAAGGTAAGTATCCCGCGAACACTTGCATTGCATGGCGGGGGTGACAGACCATACAAAGCGTAGTCCTGGCTGACCGCACAGGTGTTACAAAACGTGAGGCGATCAGCCAGGACTTGAAATCACTCCCAGAGGAGGGTCACAAAGCCACACTGCCAAAACACATGGGGCACACTCTCCCACCTTGTGCATCCAGTGCGGGGGCAAATGCCATCTCCAAGACGCCACCGAAGGCGCTTGAGATTCGTTACGATGGCGTCATGTGCGATCCGCCACAGCAGGTCTCGCCGGCGGTGATCGAGGGACCTGCTGTGGACTACACGCCACACTTCCGGCAATGACGCATAGTCGTTGGGTTGGACCCGACCAACCAAGTCATCAAAAATGGCCCGGTACAAGTCCCCCGCACTGGACTCCAACAGTTGACATGATACGGAAAGTGTCCCTCATCTGACAGTATGCCTTCGTGGGCCTCCAACTGTGAGGTACACTGTTGCTGAACATCGAAGGAAAAAACCAGCGGAACGATAATCCCCCCCAATAACGGACAAAGAAGGCAAACGGCAGCTCACTGTCAACGGCACACACACAAAAAAAAAAAAAAAAAACACACACACACTTGGTCAGGAGAAAACGGAGATTCGAGGGAAAGTGCATGAGGCCCAATCCGCCACACCTAGGGTCCTAATACACCACCTTTCTTCTGACCAGCTCCGACTTCCCTGACCACAGAAAACTAAACACGGCCCTTTCGATCCGCAGCAGTACACCCTCTGGAGCAGCCAGAACAGTGCGTGGATACCACAAGAGGGGGTAAATGAAACGATTGATTACTGTCACCTTCCCCAACAGACTAATGTAACGATCGCCGAAGTCCGTCAACCTAGCCTCCACTAGGTCCACTTTCTCATTCCAAGTAAGTGACTCAGGCGAGCCGTAACCAAACCATATTCCGTTGATTTTCATGGCGTCGTCAACCCATGATGCCGCGAAGGGCAGTTGTTTCGACCGCCACTTACCTAGACGAAGTCCTTTGGTCTTGTTGGAGTTCAGTCTGGCACCTGTCGCTCTTTGAAAAGTAGACAGCGTGCCACTAAGGGCCCTGAAGGAGGCTAGGTCAGAGACTACGCATGTGATGTCATCAGCATACTGGAGGCACTTGACTTCGGCTCCACCGGGGTATGTGAAAAGGTCTGAACAAGGGCTCTTCTTGGAAGGCTCTTGCGAGGGATTCACTAAACAATACATAGAGTAGAGGTGACAGGGGGCACCCCTGCCGCACCCCACGTTGGACTCGGAAAGGGTCCGACGGTAGGCCATTAACAATAACACGACTATTTACACTATTATACAACAGCTTAACCCAGTCAACAAAGACTGGATTTAGACTAAACTTCGTCAGCACTTTAAAGAGAAAACCATGCTCAACCATGTCGAAGGCTTCTCCTGATCGAGGGAGACGAGCGCACATGGAAGATCACGGTCTATCAAATACTCAACTAAGTCCCGCATCAACCAGAGGTTCTGCTGAATACTGTGTCCCCGCACCGCACATGTCTGGAAAGGCCCTACACGATCCGGCATGGCTGCGCCTAGCCTGTTACAAAGGGCTTTCGCCAGGATCTTGTAATCTACATTTAGCAGGGTGATCGGTCGCTTCTTTTTCGGTTCGAGGGGGTCTCCAGACTTTGGCAACAATGATATCACGCCAGTGCGTTGCGAGGGGCTCAATGAGCCAGAAAGGAAGGCAGAGACGAATACATCGCGAAGGTCGTGTCCAACGGTACCCCAGAAGCATTTATAGAATTCCACCGGAATACCGTCGGACCCGGGCGCCTTTCCGCCTTTCATCTTCGCCACTGCCTTCCAGAGCTCGTCGACAGTCAAGGGGGAACCAAGTTCATCGTTCTGCTCCTTAGAGGGGGTCTTGTCAATATTCTCTACTAGGGACTGTTGGAGACCCTCATCAACATCTGCCCGAGTGTAAAGCTGTTCATAGTAGCTTTTAAATACCTCTACAATGTCAAGAGGGTCCTTTCGTACCGCACCGTGGACGTCACGGACGTCGTGGACGTCACGAAACGAAAACACGTCTGCTCTCGTCGAAGACCTGATAGTGAGTCTGTGAACACAATGAACTGGCGGTCGTGCGAGGCCTCGATCAGCTCAAATGCCATCTTAAGTGCCTGGAGTTCGGCGGTAAATATTGATGCATCATCCGGCAGTCTGACTTGTAAAAATGCATCTCAGCATGTTGCAGCCGCCACCCTGTTCGTGGCTTTGGAACCATCGGTATAGATTGCATAACGACGGTACTTATATCTCAGTTCATTAAAGCTGGCACGGTACACCAGTTCATTGGTTGAGTTTTTTAGATGATGTCTCAAGCTAAGGTCAATAACTGGTTTGACTAACTTCCAGGGGGGGAGTGATTGAGAACGTGAGCTGTGCTACGGAGTCGGGGTTTGTACACACCTGTGATAAAGCTCCACCAACGCGAATAGAAAATGAAGGAATAGCTGATGGTTTCCTCATATATATGTCACTAAACTTATGGTTGAAGGCCGTCTCACAGGTCGGGTTTTGTCTATGACTCCTCAGTTTGAGGGCAAACTGGAGTGACAATTTTACAGGTTAACCGTCACCCGGCCCGCCCTTACCGAAACGAGTGGACCCCCACCGCCTGCCGAACGTCGTCCCTGGCAAACGAACGAAGTCAGCCTCCACCCTGAGCTTAATCTCTGTCCACACCGACGCCAGGAGGACGTCCACGGGCCTCCCCTAAATACAATATTACACCGGTCTCTCCATAAGGCCAGCTTTATGGAGGCCGAAACAAAGGTAAGTATCCCGCGAACACTTGTATTGCATCGCTGGGGTGACAGACCATACAAAGCGTAGTCCTGGCTGACCGCCCAGGTGTTGCAAAACGTGAGGCGATCAGCCAGGACTTGAAACCACTCCCACAGGAGGGACACAAAGCCACACTGCCAAAACACATGGGGCACACTCTCCCACCTTGTGCATCCAGTGCGGGGGCAAATGCCATCTCCAAGACGCCACCGAAGGCGCTTGAGATTCGTTACGATGGCGTCGTGTGCGATCCGCCACAGCAGGTCACGCCGGCGGTGATCGAGTGACCTGACCAACCAAGTCACCAAAAATGGACCGATACAGGTCCCCCGCACTGGACTGCGAAATGTCCCCTACAGTTGACATGATACGGAAAGTGTCCCTCATCTGACAGTATGCCTTCGTGGGCCTCCAGCTGTGAGGTACACTGTTGCTAAACAGGGTAGGCAAGAACCAACGGAATGATAATCCACCCCAATAACGAACAAAGTAGGCAAACGGCATCTGACTGTCGACGGCACTAAAAACACATTTGGGCAGGAGAAAACGGAGCTTTGAAGGAAAGTGCACGAGGCCCAATCCCCCCTGCCTAGGAACCTAGCAGCCTTCAGAACCTTACCCTATTTTTGACCCCCCCACAAACCACCTTGAAATACCAGAACCTCCTTCCCACAATTGCACATTGTTTTTGATCGTGTCCGTTTCCAAGCACGTGAAAAGCGAGCTTTTTAAGTACGTAGAAACAGGCACTGAGAAACTTAAGAACCCCAATCCCAAACAAAAACCCTGTCGGATCACAAACACAATGCCAAACAAACTACACATCATGCAACAGGGAACACAAGTCTTGGTTACTACTGAGGTTCAGAAACTGCCACTGCAGCCAACCCAAAAACAACACCCTAGCCCACACCCACGCCTTCGGGCGTGGTGTTGCCTTCGGGCGTGGTGTTGCTTTCGGGCTTGGTGTTGCCTTCGGGCGTGGTGGTGGATTTGGGTGTGTGGTCTTTGCGGGGTTTTGTTTTTAGTGTGGCCGGGGGGAGGTTGGTCTGTGGGGTATTTGGGTTGTCAGTGTGTGTGTGGTTCTATTGTTGTAATGAACATAATTTTCTGTTTGATTTGGTGGTGTGTGGATAGTTTTGCCTTTATGTTCCTGTCCGATCTGGTTTGAGTTTTGTTTGTATGTGCCGTTTCGATGCACTTAAAAAGCCCACACACAACCCCAAAACAAAGTCCCACCCGTCAACCAACTGGCCCACGAAGGCAACACCACACGGCCAAAAGGCCACCATACGCCCGAGGACAACACCACGCCCGAAGGGAAGCACGTGAAAAGAACACACCACTACAAAAAGACCCTTTCGTTTGAAATGTTTTTTTTTTTTAATACTTTCCCTTTCGTTTAAAATTGCATGAGGATGTGGGTTTTTAAGTGCATCGAAACGGCACATACAAACAAAAAACAAACTCAATCGGACAGGAACATAAATTCAAAACTATCCACACACCACCAAATCAAGCAGAAAGTTATGTTCATTACAACAATAGAACCACACACACACACTTTTTTTCCAAAAGTCCCCTGACTCTCTGGCGAAGAGCCAGGGGCGAAAACCAAACAATACTCCCGAAAGGAGTTCTGCTCCCCGAAGGAGTAACAACGTCCCCAAGGGACAAACTTTGACTTAACTGACACCACCCGGCAGTGGTCCCGTTCTAGACTGGATGAAAAGAACAGGTGAGCTTTTTACGTACGTAGAAACGGGCACGAAGAAACAAAGTAGAACTTAAACCTGACCGGACAAAAACATAACTCTGAACTATTTACAGAAATCTGTACATTGCGCTAGCAAACAAATGTCTGTGCTAGAGCTTTTTAAGTACGTAGAAACAGGCACTGGCAAACTAAAGAAGAATCCCAAACCCAAACAAAACCATGACGGGTCACAAACACAAATGCTTAACAAACTATACATACCGTGCAACAGGGAACAAAAGTCTTTGTCACTACTAAACTCCAGTAACTGCCACTGCAGCCAACCCCAAAACAACTCCCCACAACCACATACCACCCAAACAAATTCCGCCCACACTCCCAAAGGAAACACCACGCCCGAAGGCAACTCTACACCCCACGGCAACAACACGCCCGAAGGCAACACCACGCCCCAAAGGCAACACTGCGCCCGAAGGCAACACTACACCCGAAGGCAACTCTACCCCCATAGGCAACACTACGCCCCAAAGGCAACACTACGCCCGAAGGCAACACTATGCCCAAAGGCAACAGCACTTAAAAAGCACCGGGGCAAATACAGGTGCACCTTGCCCAAGGGTGCCCCGGAGGCAGTTGTGGCAAAGGGTAACCTCATTATCCCCACGCTTTATCAAGCTCCACAACCGGATGCAGTTTAACGTCCTACCCAGGAATGTCTGCAGCTTTTTACGTACGTAGAAACGGGCACGAGGAAACAAAGTAGCACTTAAACCTGACCGGACAAAAACATAACTGTGAACTATTCACAGAATTCTGTACACCGCGCCAGCAAACAAAATGTCTGGGTAGGACTTTAAACTGCATCCGGTTGTGGAGTTTGTTTAAACGTGGGAGTAATGAGGTTACCCTTTGCCACAACTGCCTCCGGGGCACCCTTGGGCAAGGTGCACCTGTATTTGCCCCGGTGCTTTTTAAGTGCTGTTGCCTTCGGGCGTAGTGTTGCCTTCGGGCGTTGTGTTGCCTTCGGGCGTGGTGTTGCCTTCGGGCTAAGTGTTGCCTTCGGGCTTAGTGGTGCCTTCGGGCGTGGTGTTGCCTTCGGGCGTGGTGTTGCCTTCGGGCTTAGTGTTGCCTTCGGGCGTGGTGTTGCCTTCGGGCGTGGTGTTGCCTTCGGGCGTGGTGTTGCCTTCGGGCGTGGTGTTGCCTTCGGGCTTGGTGTTGCCGTCCGGCGTGGTGTTGTCTTTGGGTGTGTGGTCTTTGTTTTTAGTGTGGCCGGGGGGAGGTTGGTCTGTGGGGTGTTTGGGTTGTCAGTGTGTGTGTGTGGTTCTATTCTTCTAATGAACATAATTTTCTGTTTGATTTGGTGGTGTGTGGATAGTTTTGCCTTTATGTTCCTGTCCGATCCGGTTTGAGTTTTGTTTTTTGTTTGTATGTGTTTTTTGTTTGTATGTGCCTTTTCGATGTACTTAAAAAGCCCCCAAATGTCTGTAATAACTATGTACAGCTAGCTTTTTACGTACGTAGAAACGGGCACGAAGAAACAAAGGAGAACTTAAACCTGACCGCACAAAACTGCAAAGGTGAACTATTTACAGAATTCTGTACATTGCGCTAGCAAACAAAATTTCTGCGATAACTATGTACAAAACCACCCCGAACCCAAACCAGTTACATAGGACTATTTACAATCTCACTAGGCAAAACTATTTACATACCCATTTACATCAACAGAAGAGTGTTCAGGTTGAGTCAATGTACAGATTTCTGTAAATAGTTCAGAGTTATGTTTTTGTCCGGTCAGGTTTAAGTTCTACTTTGTTTCTTCGTGCCCGTTTCTACGTACGTAAAAAGTCCGGTTGAGTCTGTTCAATGCTTTTTGGAACTATGGGTGCTCCTTACGTGCTCCGGAACAAAACACCGCACGTGACATGAAACACAAGGACAACTATATACACCAGGCCAGCATTCATGTGGCCAACCCCCACTATTTACAGTATTAACAATGTGATGTGCTCTTTACATGCTTGTAGCGGGGCGGACCTAATGTGGAACAAAGCAAACCTATTTACACTGAACTACCAAAAAAACTTTGTGGCATGCATGGGCACAGACGCAAACAGAACAGAAACCCCAAAAGAAAACGGGGACACAAGGGCAAAACCATTTACACTAAATACTCTGACTGGGACCTTATCTTTTTAATCCGTGGGCTCGGTACGGGCGTCCCAGAGTGATGGGTTCCCCTGTCTGATACTTCGCCTGAAGCTGTCCTCTTTAGTGCAGACTCTGGCCCCTCCCCCTCACACAAATCAAACCAACCCTCCCCCGAAGGTGGATCCTTTGGAGGAGGCTCTGAGGCACGCTCCCCGCCATCCGACATCGCCGAGTCTGAGGACAGATCGAGGTCCTCCTCTAATGTCATTATTTCAACCTGACCGGGTGCCGCTACCAACGATGGCGGAAAGTCTGCCTCAGGAGTCCCAGTACCCCCCTCACACTGCTTGGAGGCAAGGAAGTCCTGCTCAACCTCAAGTGCCGCCTCCTCTAATTCCTGGGTTGAATATTGAATAAAGAACAGGTTTTTAAGTACATAGAAACAGGCACTGAGGAACAAAACCCAAACCGAAATTTCTGTGTTAACTTTGTATAAATCCATCCCGAACCCAAGCAAGTTACACAGGACTATTTACAATCTCACTAGGCAAAACTATTTACATACCCATTTACATTAACAGAAGAGTGTTCAGGTTGAGTCTGTACAATGCTTTTTTGTAACTATGGGTGCTCCTTACGTGCTCGGGAACGAAAACACCTGACGTGTCATAAAACACAAGGACAACTATATACACCAGGCCAGCAACAAATTTTTATGTGGCCAACCCCACTATTTACAATATTAACAAGGTGATGTGCTTTTCACATGCTTGTAGCCGGACGGACCTAATGTGGAACAAAAGCAAACCTATTTACACTGAACTACCAAACTTTATAGCATGCATGAGCACAGATACAGACAGAACAGAAACCCAAAAGAAAACTGGGCACATACCATTCACACCAAATGATCTGGCTGGGACCTTATCTTTTTAATCCGTGGGCTCGGTACGGGCGTCCCAGAGTGATGGGTTCCCCTGTCTAACACCTCGCCCGAGGCCGACCTCTTCAGTGCAGGCTCTGGCCCCTCCCCCTCACACAAATCAAACCAACCCTCCCCCGAAGGTGGATCCTTTGGAGGAGGGTGAATATTGAATAAAGAACAGGTCCCACCTGGGTGCTCCGCCGTCGTGATCACACACTGACAACAACCCAAACAACCCAGGCATGAGGTTGTGGGTGCCTCTTTTCAGATTGTTTGTGCCGGGTTGGGTTTGTCGGATTCCTGTCGTGTCCGTTTCTAAGCACCTTAAAAACCACACGCAGTGAATACTTTTACGTGCTTAGAAACGGACACGACAAAGAACTCAAACCGGCTTGGCAAAAACGTGGCTGTGAACTACCGAATTATTTTCTGTTTGATTTAGTTGTTTGTAAATAGTTTGCATTTATGTTTCTGCCCGACCGCTTTGAGTTTTTGTTTGTATGTGCCGTTTCGAAGCACTTAAAAGCGACCGAATTATTTACTGCATCCAATTGAAGAGTTCTGGGTAGGACTTTAAACTGCATCCGGTACGGAATTCTGTAAATAGTTCAGAGTTATGTTTTTGTCCGGTCAGGTTTGAGTTCTTTGTTTCTACGTTTGGCAGGCGCTGGGGGCCAATTGCTTCGGTGCGGGCGGGGCGGGTGATAGTTAACCTGTAGTTTTGCGTGAATAAATTTGTAAACTGTCTTATGTAATTAACTTTTTAGTTTTACCGTTATTATCTAGATGACACTGCATAACACATTAGTGTTGATGTGTCGTTAAGTCCCATCTAACTAACCTATGTAATTAAAATAGCAACACAATTTTTTGTTTGTAGGTGCATGTCAGAGGCGGCGCCACAGGGGTGGCAGGGCAGGCATTTGCCGCCCCTACGGCTTTTAGTTCAAAAAGTAAAATCGTCTAAATAACGTTTTTAAGGCATACTTTTGTGGGGGTGGGGTGACAGTACAAAAATATAACAAATGAAAGCACCATTTGGCATCTAAGCAACCTTAAATTAACAAAATTTTCTCAAAAAGGAGGGGTATCCTTCTCCCCTTCAACCCCTCTCGCAGGACGGCGATTACTCACCCCACGTTTGCCACCCCTTTCAAAATACCCTGGCGCCGCCCCTGCATGTAAATGGTTTGCTGTTGCGTTTTTGCCCGGTCCGGTTTGGGTTCTCGCCGTTTGTTTCTAAGTGCCCGTTTCTACGTACTTAAAAAGCACCAGATGTACATTGCCCTGTTTTGGGGTGGTTTGTGGTTGTTGGGCTAGGGTGTTGTTTTGGGGTCGGCTGCAATGGCGGTTTCTGAATCTCGGTAAAAAAGAATTCTTTTGTTCCCAGTTGCATAGTGTGTATAGTTTGTTTGGCATTGTGTTTGTAATCCGACAGGGTTTTGTTTAGATTTGGGGATCTTTAGTTTCTCATTGCCTGTTTCTACGTACTTAAAAAGCTCTCTCCTTTGTTTCTACGTTCGTGAAAAGCACACTGCCAGTCTTGTCCTACCCGGGCGGCATTAGCCGCTCGACCGTTGGTCGGGCAGCAGTGGGGGGGGGGGGGGCTTTTTAAGTGCATCGAAACGGCACATACAAACAAAAAACAAAACTCAAACCGGATCGGACAGGAACATAAAGGCAAAACTATCCACACACCACCAAATCAAACAGAAAATTATGTTCATTACAACAATAGAACCACACACACACTGACAACACCACGCCCGACGGCAACACCACGCCCGACGGCAACACCACGCCCGAAGGCAACACCACGCCCGAAGGCAACACCACGCCCGAAGGCAACACCACGCCCGAAGGCAACACCACGCCCGAAGGCAACACCACGCCCGAAGGCAACAGCACTTAAAAAGCACCGGGGCAAATACAGGTGCACCTTGCCCAAGGGTGCCTCGGAGGCAGTTGTGGCAAAGGGTAACCTCATTACTCCCACGTATGTGCACTTGCTGTAGCTTTCATCATTTGATTTAGAGTAGTTTGTAATAGGGACTTTCGAGAAGTGGTAGGAATTCTAATTGTGGTGAAAATGGTCTAGAGTATGTTGGGGAAATACAGATCTTCAGGGCTATTTTGTGGTGAGGTCAGTGGTAGCACGATGGGGAGGGGGGTATGAGGGGAATTTATACCCCAGATTTTTGCCTTGCCCCCCCCCTTCCAACTCTTCTGAATTATAGTGCATTGGATATGTATTATGAACGAAAATGCAACTATCCTGAGCACCCAGAAATATGCTGAAACCTCGGAGCTTCCAGGGGCTTCACCCCCTGGACCCCCAGCAGGGATCTAAGGCCCCTGGACCCAACCGCTTAGAGGTATAGTGGTCTGGTGGGAGGAATAGCCTAATACAATCATTGTAAACCAAAATATGTCCAACTTGAGACTTAATTTTTCACCCAGGGATATGGTTTGCTCACATGGCCCCACTCGCGTGAAGGTACAGTAATCTCACAGGAAGAATAGCCTAATACATTAAAATTATTTGGAATCTTTGCATTTGTTGATGAATTACAAAACAAAAATATGGTTCTGGAGACTTCACATTTTGTCTCAGAACATGAAGTTGCCAGACTGGCTGTCCAGTACCAAAGTGTTGGCTTTTGTGGTCGCTACAAGTGAAGTAGTTCTATCTTGCAAAAGTGGGATGTGCGTCTATAGCCCTTGTATTTGTGATGAAATATGAGGAGGATACTGTTATCTTTATTCACTATTTACAGCATCAGCATGTGACTGGTAAACCAGATGTCTGGCTACTCAGGCTGTTTGTTAAAGAGTGACAGGTATTTGTTCAGAAGACTTGTATTACAATATAAAATAGTGACAATAAGAAAATGGTTTTTTACCATTTATTCTTATTATAATTTCTACACTTGAGGGTTATACAAAATTCTACTGTCTTAAAGATACATGAAACTGTAGATATGAGTTGGTGAAAGAAAGAAATATAAATAAGTGAATACAGAATATCAGAACATCAGACAAGATTGTGCAGGTGAGGTGACAACTCTTTTTGGAAAAATTTCATCGAGCTGAAGTGAGGGAATTTACATGAGACGATTGGAAAAGTGACATGAAAATTAGGATGATCAATTATGATGCCAACAGACCTCATCACCACACACAATACAGAAATTCATATATATACTGTACTGCCCAGAAGAACTGAATACTGTGTAGTAAAGTACTGTCATTTGACCTCTTGACCTTGAGTCTTACACACATTGTGCTCTGACAATGCACACAATCTGGAAATACCCAATGTTAATGCCCATTAAGCAGCTCCCTTTAAAGTAACCTAAACAAACTCACAGGACTGACCTCTTGTACACAGACCGTTTTAAAGAGAGTGCAGTGTAAAGAAAAACAGGGAGTAAACTGATTTTGTGAGTGGTAAAAATAGAGGGGTGGCACAAAATTGGTCAGAAAGGTATCAAAAGTATCCTTCATCCCAAATTGGAGAATTACTTTGTAATCTGCACATGTCAGTCCTCCTTCTGAGCAATTTTGAAGAAAATTTTGTAATCCATCTTCGAGAAAATAGCATTTCAAAATATTTACAACTATGGCCTCAATTGAACGTTGGATGACCTTTGACCTACATTTTTACACCCCGCCGAACGCCCTTCAAAAGTCGATTAACTAAACCATGTTTGGTAAATATCGGACTCACAGGCTCAATACAATCCCACATCAAAGATATTTCCACGTTTTGACCTCTAACGACTTCGAATGACCTTGGATCAAAAATCTGTGTACAACCCTAAAGAACCACTGTGTAAGAAATATTATGACCAACTTTCAAGAACATACAGCGCTATTTGTGGGAGGAGATACATTTTGAAGATATTCGCATAATGGCCATAAATGACCCCTAAATGACCTTTGACCTCAACTTCTTGAACAAGACGGGTAGCCTAATGTTCAACGACCAATGTGTCCAAGTTTCGTTTCATTCCGTCCACGAATGTACCCCTGAGAGAATTAAAGGATGGATGGATGGATGGATGAGGTTACCCTTTGCCACAACTGCCTCCGAGGCACCCTTGGGCAAGGTGCACCTGTATTTGCCCAGGTGCTTTTTAAGTGCTGTTGCCTTCGGGCGTGGTGTTGCCTTCGGGCGTGGTGTTGCCTTCGGGCTTAGTGTTGCCTTCGGGCGTGGTGTTGCCTTCGGGCGTGGTGTTGCCGTCGGGCGTGGTGTTGTCAGTGTGTGTGTGGTTCTATTGTTGTAATGAACATAATTTTCTGTTTGATTTGGTGGTGTGTGGATAGTTTTGCCTTTATGTTCCTGTCCGATCCGGTTTGAGTTTTGTTTTTTGTTTGTATGTGCCGTTTCGATGCACTTAAAAAGCCCCCCCCCCCCCCACTGCTGCCCGACCAACGGTCGAGCGGCTAATGCCGCCCGGGTAGGACAAGACTGGCAGTGTGCTTTTCACGAACGTAGAAACAAAGGAGAGAGCTTTTTAAGTACGTAGAAACAGGCAATGAGAAACTAAAGATCCCCAAATCTAAACAAAACCCTGTCGGATTACAAACACAATGCCAAACAAACTATACACACTATGCAACTGGGAACAAAAGAATTCTTTTTTACCGAGATTCAGAAACCGCCATTGCAGCCAACCCCAAAACAACACCCTAGCCCAACAACCACAAACCACCCCAAAACAGGGCAATGTACATCTGGTGCTTTTTAAGTACGTAGAAACGGGCACTTAGAAACAAACGGCGAGAACCCAAACCGGACCGGGCAAAAACGCAACAGCAAACCATTTACATGCATGTCTTGAACAAGACGGGTAGCCTAATGTTCAACGACCAATGTGTCCAAGTTTCGTTTCATTCCGTCCACGAATGTACCCCTGAGAGAATTAAAGGCAATTGTGGACAGACATGGATGGATGGATGGATGGATGGATGGATGGATGGATGGATGGATGGATGGATGGATGGATGGATGGATGGATGGATGGATGGATGGATGGATGGATGGATGGATGGATGGATGGATGGATGGATGGATGGATGGATGGATGGATGGATGGATGGATGGATGGATGGATGGATGGATGGATGGATGGATGGATGGATGGATGGATGGATGGATGGATGGATGGATGGATGGATGGATGGATGGATGGATGGATGGATGGATGGATGGATGGATGGATGGATGGATGGATGGATGGATGGATGGATGGATGGATGGATGGATGGATGGATGGATGGATGGATGGATGGATGGATGGATGGATGGATGGATGGATGGATGGATGGATGGATGGATGGATGGATGGATGGATGGATGGATGGATGGATGGATGGATGGATGGATGGATGGATGGATGGATGGATGGATGGATGGAAGGATGGATGGATGGATGGATGGATGGATGGATGGATGGATGGATGGATGGATGGATGGATGGATGGATGGATGGATGGATGGATGGATGGATGGATGGATGGATGGATGGATGGATGGATGGATGGATGGATGGATGGATGGATGGATGGATGGATGGATGGATGGATGGATGGATGGATGGATGGATGGATGGATGGATGGATGGATGGATGGATGGATGGATGGATGGATGGATGGATGGATGGATGGATGGATGGATGGATGGATGGATGGATGGATGGATGGATGGATGGATGGATGGATGGATGGATGGATGGATGGATGGATGGATGGATGGATGGATGGATGGATGGATGGATGGATGGATGGATGGATGGATGGATGGATGGATGGATGGATGGATGGATGGATGGATGGATGGATGGATGGATGGATGGATGGATGGATGGATGGATGGATGGAGTTAACAATGTGCAGTGGAGGGAAAATTGCTCTGGTAGGCTAAGATTATCTGTTTTTAAGTTACACATGTTCATAGCCTGACTACAGAAGTACAGTTCTTTGGTTTTGTTTTCATTTCTTCCATTGCTCATAGTGCAATTTTCACTCACATGTCAAAAGGAATACAACTACAATAAAGTTAATCATTACATGTGTATGTTATTTGATGCTGCCTGCAGTGCAGTCTCACCAAGGTCAATTTAGCTCAGATTTTGTACCAGAGAAATTATCTGCTCTATAGTTGCTGATGACAGTGAATAGTGACGGCCTCCTCGTCCTTTTGGAGCATCAATAATACACAAGACATCCTGGAAAGGAACCCAACATTCATCTTGTAAACCTTGTGGCCAGGATAGAGTGTTGTTTTGGGAACGTTTCTTGAATTTAACATGCACATCGCTGTTGTCCTCTGAGCGCTCTACAATGTTTCCAATGTACCAGTCACGATCATTGATACAGGCAACATATTTGCCAGGTTGGTACTGGTTACTTTGTCGTGCTGATACTGCGTTATGTGAGCTATTTTCACCTAAAGATACAGTAGTCCATAGGTCGTCTCCTGATAATCACCGCATTTGCATAGTACTTTCTGAGATTGGAACAAAACTATGGTGGGACCGTGTCCCTGATATTGTCTTGGATGCTCTGTATCTCTCTTCCAAGTTGTGTGCCTCTGCATTTGTTTTAACATCTTCATCACTTAAGTAAAAAAACCTAACACCATCAATGTTCTTCACAGCCCATGAATACATCTGTTGTGGAGTAAGTATTTGCCCTTCCACAGTTGCCTGCAAACAACAGTAGCTCTAGCCACAAGAGGCTTAACAGTCCCACCAATACCATCACATGGACTCTTCCCATGACTTGTAGCAAAGAAATGCCATTCTGCATTGATTTCATGATCACTTTTGTGATGGCAAAGAATGGAAAAGTTTTTGTAGTTCTTGTACTACATAAGCTTAAATAGTTAAAATGTGAAGAAAGAGCAATTCCCAGTTCAGGTGGGCCCGACATACAGTGCAAGGCATGCATGGTCAGCAGTTTTTGTGCCAAACAAGGGGTGAATTAATATGTTAAACATATTCATAATGGTGTCTAATTGGCACACGGAAAATGAGTTGCAAAGTTAGATAAGTACTGAAGATATGTACTGGTATGTGCTCATAGCAATATCATACAGTACTGCACCAGAGCAATTTTCCCTCCATTGCAATTTGTTAACTCTCTCACGGAGAAGGGCCCAAGAATAGGCCATAAAATTACATTTTATGAGAAATTCAATTTTAATGTGATCATATCTTCATATTTAATGCTAGTATCATGGTTTTGATTGTATCTGTCCAATCTCTGGCATAAATATTCTCATGCTGCATAGTTTTGAAATCGTAGCATTTATGATTCAAGAGTTATGGGCCCTCGAATATGGGACTTTGTGCCTTTTGCAGAGTTTCTTCCAAAAAGTGTTGGATACTACTCGTTTTATTTCCCTTATCTAACCATGAAGGAGGTCTATACTTGTATATGATTTTTTGTACATATAATAATCAGATGTACAACCTTCTTCACAAAAAATTTCAAACATGTGGGTATTTGCCCACGGGGTCAACGACCTCCCTATATGGGGCCCCATTTTTAAAAATTTTTCAATAGGACCATGTTTGGACCCCAGTCATTCAATCATTAGAAATGTTATGTTGCTATACTTGCTTCTGCCTTTAGACCTGTGACCAAATAATGCTGTGCTCAATTAAGAAGTCCCACTGATACTTAGTTTAGGGCCCAGATGGGCCCAAATTTTGAAAAAATGACTTCCACAAGTGAAAAATTCCATTTTCAATGGTCCATATTTTTAAAACAAAGGAAGCTAGGGTAATTTTGACACCAGATTCTGTTTATTTGGCCACTACACTGCCCACATACAAATTTTCAGCTTTATATCTTATCCCCATAAAAAGTAATGGACCTTCAAACTCACTACAAATGGCAATGAGAGCTTTCTTCGAGAAAATATGGTATTGCGCAATACTTTTCAGAGGGCCGTAACTCGAAAACCGCTTGAGCTATGGAGCTACAATTTTCAGTGATTTCGTTTGGTATATATTGCAACATTTTGAGGGAGTTTCATCAAAATCTGAGGGGGTCACCTGGGGACTTTCCAAAATATTTGTTGATTTGGCATGGAATGACCCACTTGGAAAAGCAATTTACTACAGACCCCACCCCTTTCAATAGTAATACTCGTATTACAACAGAAATCCGGTTACACAACTTTATTCCAAGGAAACATTAAAGGTAAGATTGATTCAAACACATGTTCAACCTGGCGACTCTACGGTAGCCTAACCTTTGAGTCACCACTTACAATGACTACACACTAATCCAATGACCATATGCACTTAAAGGGTAACATGAACATGGCATATGCATATTTGGTAAAAATGGTGGTTAAAGGAACCGATTTTTACGTGTTTTCCTCCTTCGCCTCTTGCAAAAACTTTCCAATAATAAAATAAATGTAAACATTAAACTTTCAATGAGACATAAAATCAGTTGATGTATGTAGAAAACGGGTAATGTTTTTACGTACTGACAATGTTTAGAAAGTTTCTAGTGTACAATAGGAGGGAGTTGCTTTGGTCTCAACCCCACCTGGCCTGAAATTATCCCTGAATCATCACCATGGATTGCTGGTTCTTACTTTGAAACCAACATTTAGCCAAGTACAGTAAGACTTTTTTCTTATCTCTTTTTTGTCACATGAAGTAACCCAGAACATTTAACTTGAACAGTGAAATATGTGTGGCAAATACTTACTACGAAAAATTTATTTTATAATTGGTAGATTGTGAATTGCAGATTCTGAAATGGAACAATCTATAGTGCAGTAGTTCATCTCAATTAGTAAACTTAATAAACTTGAATAATTTCATAAAACATTAACAGTACAGCAATCGAATATTATTTAATTCAATAGCACTCAAGTAAAATCGTGCAATTAATTAATGCTGGCATTCTGAAAGGTTTTCATTGCAGATTAATATCATTCTTCAAGGAAAACTAAAGGTTCTTGAACCAGACTTGCAACACATCCTTGACAAAAAAAGTCATTTGCATAATCAAAATTCTCCGGGAGGCATTCAGTACAGCTCCACCATCTATGGCATCCCTGTCTACTACAACCCACCCACTGCTACTGCTCCTCAGGTGGATCATCAGAGAAATCCTTGCTACAAACAGAACAAAACTCATCTTCTTGATCATCATCTCTTCTTGTACTGGTACTGTTTCTGTCACGTTCAGTTGTTTCATACTTTTCGTCTTTTCATTCTTAGCTTTTTTTCTTGCCTCTGCTTCTTCCTTCCTTTTCCTTTTCTGTGCTTCCTGCTTTTCCTTTTCAGCCTTCTTTCTTTTTCCTTGAGTCGCTCTCCTCCTTCCTTTGCTTTTCTTCGAGCTCTTTCTTTTGCTTTTCAATATCCTCTAGAACCTCATCTGCTGTCATTACTCTAGCTTTTGATTTTATCCTCAGTGCTTATTTCCTGCCCTGTGGAGTGTCTTCTTTTGGTGGAAAGAAGATTGCTGCCAATTCTTCAGAGACAATCCCATATTTAACCAAAGGATTCTCTGATATGACTGGGGGGGGGGGGTGGATTGGCTAGTAATTGTTTGGGAGGTTGATGGAGACTGAGATGGTGGTGGTGGTGGTGGTTGTGCTATTTCTTCTGTTTCTGTTCGTGATGTTGATGGTGAATTCAGCTCTGCTGTTTGTGCTGTGGTTGTTGCTGTACCCGTCTGTTTGTGATGTTTCAGATGGTGTAGGTGTTTCGTCTGTTTCTGTTTGTGTAGTAGCATTTGTTTGAGCATACTGGGGAGGTGCACTCAGGTCTACATCTTCTTGTAGAATTACTCCCTTACGCATCAAGTTTTTTGTCGATTGCATTAGGATTGAATGGGTGAATGCCGCATTTTTTGAATCCCTGCTTGATGTTATGAAGACACATTGATTGTTCGAAGGGGGTTTTTATTATTCTGGGAACATCTTTTTTCGCAATTCACAGGTCTCCTCTGAGAGCTTGGCCTATCTTGATCATCTTACTAATATGGACTTTGAGCGATTTGTAAACAGCTACATCCAAAGGCTGACAAATGTGGGTTGTATGGGGAACCATGGCAAACAAAATAACATTTTCCTCTTTGGCCTTTTGGATGAGGGGTGCTGAACAATGAGAAACATGCCCGTCCATAAGCAGCACGACAGGGTCGTCTTCTGACGGATTTTGTGGGCACTTGGTGAGAAAAATTTTCTCAAACCAGTTGAGCAAGAGCTCTTCATCCATAAAACCAGAATCGGACTTTCCTTAAAGTGCACCATCTGGGCCATCCTTTGCGTAACTACCCCCAGGGAAGCCTTTGGAGAAAATGTATGGCAGCATTACCGAACCACTCGCTGACACAGCAGTGTATTGATATGTGTTGAGTGATACCTACTTGCCTCGAGTGGGCATGCTTGATTGCGCTGATTTGTTTAGGACAATGATACTCTCATCACAATTGAATATTCGATCGGGTTTATCATCAAGGTGGTATTTGGGTAGGACTTCCTTCAGTAGACTGAAATATTCCCTCGGGTTATTTGCTGTAGAATTGACAGCACGTGACCTATCTAACGGGTCAGGTCTTCTGAGGCGTAAATCAGGATGACGAGCTTTGAACCTTCTCCACCAGTGATAGCTGGGCCCGTTTTCACCAAATTTATTCGAGCCTGATGCTTTGTCTATTGTCCAGGCAAACATTGAGATTTGGTTCACAGTTAGCGGGAACGCCCTAAGAGCAATGTATTGAATGTATTGATTGAGCGTTTCCTCTGAATCTTTAGACAACTTGCACTCAGCTCCAAGTTTCGCATCCACAGCTAACTTTTTGTGCACCCGATCGCTAAGAGTTTTCCGAGGTACCCCATTTTCACGTGCTGCTGTTGTAGTTGGTGACCCATTTTCAACATTCTGTAGGGCTTTTCTCATGTCCTCTTGGTCCCCACGTGCAGTAGTTCGAGCAATTTCTTGCCGTCTGTAATGATTAATTAATAGGTCTATGGAACTTAAGCTTTCACTAAAAATGGAAAATAAGCATGCAGGGCGCAACTGAATTTGTCCATTTTTAACCTTTTTTAACTACTACATGGCACTATTTTGGATATTCCCAGAAACCTCAAATCTTTACAATGAACAGTTCATTTGTAAGTCATACTCTGTCTGAGCACTAGATATTCTCTTCCTAACCTCCTTTTCACATTTGCTTGAATTGGTGCAAATGTTCACCATACTGCTTTAAAGTTTTATCCCTGGGTCCCATTATCATTACACTGCAAATTACTCCATGAGCCTTCTCATGTTCAACATTAAATAGCCCACCCCTCCTTACCTCCATTTCTAATCTTATTGCCAAAAATTCACCATACTGCTTTAAATGTTTACAAGGTACAATGATGAAGATTCACGAAAAAAGTCCTCAACCTTCATTCAAAACTTCGAAGATACTATTTTAAAACTTATTTCTATTCTCATGAACATTTCACTATCTCCTACTGCTAAAAAGATTTAGTCATGACCATATATGGCTCGGTGTGGGTGGGTTTGCCTTTGTTCCAGGTTGGGTCTGGTCCGGCTGTTCACATCATTGTTAATAGTGTAAATTGGGGGGGGGGGGGGCACGTGAAAATTTGTTCCATATCATGTCCGGTGTTTTGTTTCGACTGTGTCTGTGAATTTTGTTTCCTAGCGCGTGTAAAGGATTCTGTATATAGTTCAGTTATTATGTCTTCGTCCGGCCCAGTATGAGTTCTCCTTTGTTTCACCGTGCCTGTTTCTATGTACGTTAAAAGAAAAACTGTCGCTAATGACTGTACTGTTTTCTATCTTGAAGAAGGAGATAATACCCAAAGAATCCAAGATATGTACGCAAAAGAAATAATACGTTGGAGACGGTGTGTAAAGTGGTCTGTGGCCAATTCTTGTCCGCAGCACTTTTATTGTCGTTCTGCTGACATAGCAAGTAGTAGGTTTGCACACGGGAGAGCTTTTTAAGTACATAGAAACAGGCACTGACAAACTAAAGGATAATCCCAAACCCAAAGAAAAACCCTAACGGATCACGAACACAATGTCAAACAGAGTACACATACCATGCAACAAGGAACAAAAGAGTCTTTGTTACTACTGAGATTTAGTACTGCCACCGCAGCCAACCCAAAAACAACACTCCAGCCCAACCACCACAAGCAACCCCAAAACAAAGTCCCACAAAGACCACACACCCAAATCCACCACACACCCAAAGGCAACACAGAGGCAACACCACGCCCGAAGGCAACACCACGCCCGAAGGCAACACCACGCCCGAAGGCAACACCACGCCCGAAGGCAACACCACGCCCGAAGGCAACACCACGCCCGAAGGCAACACCACGCCCGAAGGCAACACCACGCCCGAAGGCAACACCACTTAAAAAGCACCGGGACAAATACAGGTGCACCTTGCCTTAGGGTGCCCCACACGGTGCTTTACTTTGCACATGTTGCATATCATAACTCCAAATATACTACATTCCTCCCACGTAGCTTTGCAACCTTTATTCTTAATTAAACAATGAAAGCATGCATACGTAAGACAATTATACTGTACGTAAGATTACAGTCACCTGTAACAACTCAACAATGGTATTATTTTTTCAAGTTCAAAAACTTGGGCGGGTTTAACTACTCTCCCTGATCTAGTCATTACCAATTTGGGTCTTTCAGTTACTGGTACAGGTTCTTGATTAGGGGTTGTTGGTATTGGGGTCAGTTCCTTTTCCTTTCCAGACGGATCAGTTTTAGAAACCGAGTCGGGAATGTAACTTGGAACCTGAGAAGGAATCTCCCAAGTTTCTTTTGGTGGACCCTGAGACATAAACTTGGGAATAAGTAAGCTGCTAAGTTCTTATTCTAACATTAACATTAGGCGTAGGCTATAGCCCAACATCAGGCTAGCTATCACCTAGTTAACTTACTCGAGAGTCTAGTTTTCTTTTTATTACAGCTTTTTATGTACATAGAAACATGCACTGAGGAACAAAGAACCCAAACCGGACCGGAGCCAAACGCAACCGACAACCACCCACAAAATCGCCAACATGCTCTCACCATCCACACCCAGCAAAGGAAACGAAAGTCTTTGCCACTGCCATTAGAAACCACCACCACATCCATCATCAACGATCACAACAACACAAGGCCAAAACAACACAAGCCCAATGGCAACAAACACACCCAAGGCAACAACACGCCCAAAGGTAATCACAGCGCGGAGGGACACGGGGGGAGGGGTCCACCTGTCAGACTCAAATCACTATTTACAGTTTATTTACAGTATATACAACTATTTACATGCAACAAAAACAAAACACTCCCAAAGAGATCGAAAGAGCCTGGCGGGGGATCAGGAACGTCCACTCTCTTCGGGAACCCAAAATAAACTGGGCAAATACAGGCGCATCTTGCCCAAGGGTGCCCCGGAGGCAGTTGTGACAAAGGGTAACCTCATTATCCCCACGCTTAAACAAGCTCCACAACCGGATGCAGTTTAAAGTCCTACCCAGGACTTCTGCTGTATCTTTGTGTAGCCTGTAGGTTACCTATGGCGGAAGACCAATTTGGCCCTAAGTTGTACTTTTGAAGAAGCATCTAGAGATACCTTTGTTTTTGTTTGTCAGAAGTGTAACCGCCATAAGGGACTTGAAGGACTTCTGGCTGCTGCTCACTAATAATCTCAGTCGGGACAACCAAATTTTACTTAGGACAAAGTATAAGGAACTGATTTGTAGGCTAAAGTCGACACATACGAAAGGGGTAGTTTGTGGTATTCGCCCTCGGTTTGATAGGAAGGTCTCTTGGGGCAAAATTTTGGGATTTAAGAAGTGGTTGAAAAACGGGTGTGCTCTTGATACCTCGGCTGGTTTTGTAAATAGGAGGGATCTTTTTGCTAAAGATGGGTTGCACTTGTCGAGCATAGGGGCTAACGAGTTGGGTAGGCTGGTTTCTCGGGCTGTTGATTCTCAGGTGTCAAACTAGATTCAGGGGTGAGGTCAGCCAAGATTGGGGGGTGGGGATCTGAGTTTTATTATGCTCAGAGTGATTGTGTTACTAGCAAGGGGAAGCATGTATATAGGGCAGTTTGTGGAATGAAGATCATGATTGCCAATGTTCGCAGCCTTTTCAGTAAGTTCCTTACTCATCTTTACATAGACAATCCAGACATAGTAGGGGTCACCAGAACTTGGCTCCATAGTGATATCGGCAACTCTGAAATTCAGGTTCCTGGGTACAAAATTTTCAGGCAAGATAGGGCTGATACTGTTTGCGGTAGAGGCGGAGGGGTCTTACTGTATGTTAAGGTTAGCATAAATTGTGTTGATGTCACCAACCAACAAGTTTTCTTCTGGATTTCTAACTGCTTGTGGTGTGAACTTAGTTTTGTCAATGAGTCTGGCACTCCTTTAGTTGTTGGTATTATTTATCGTTCACCAAACCCTTGTGCTGGTAATAATCAGATTTGTTCGAAAGTTTTAGGAAAGTCTCTTCGAAAAGGGCATGTGTGTTTGGGGATTTCAACTTTACTGATATTCACTGGCATTCATGTACTAGTAGGAGGGATTTTCTTGAGGCAGTGTCTGATGGTTTCTTTACCCAGCATGTTGTTTTTCCCACTCGTGAGGACAATTGTCTGGATTTGGTGCCTAGTACTGATGAAACCATGGTTAGAAGTGTAGCTAGTGGTGGTAAGATAGGATCTAGTGACCAGGACCTCATTAGCTTTGAGTTACTTTGTTTCAACAACTTCTAGGTAGTGACAAAACTGTTTTAGATTTCAGCAAGGCTAACTTTACTCATGCTAAAGAGCTTCTTACCATAGATTGGGTTGCACGTTTGTCTCACTTAGGTCCTGTTGAAGCCTGGAGTGTATTACGTAATATAGTTACTGACACTACAAAGTTGTGTATCCCACTCAAGAAAGCTGTGGTTAAAAATAGGCCAATTTGCATTTCTAGACAAGTACTTAGAGCAGCCAGGAAGAAACGTAAATGTTGGCGTCGATATAGGGTCAGTAAGAATTCTGATGACTTTGCAGTAGACAAGAATCAGGAACTCTTAGCTTAGTTTGAAAAGCAGTTGGCCCAGGAGGTTAAGGTAAATCCAAAATCTTTTCATGCCTGTTAGGTCTAAGCAGAAGGTTAAGGAGGATGTTGGGCCTCTCCAAGGTAATCAAGGCACACTAGTTCGTGATCATCAGGATATGGCTAATTTGTTAAATGATTAGTTCATATCTGTTTTTAACAAGAACTCATTTATTTAGGGGACTTGTAGGGGTTCTGATAATTCTTCTTTAGTTAGTGATGTTGTCTTCTCTGTCGAGTTGGTTTGTAATAAGTTGAAGGGTTTAAAAGCTAGTAAGGCCCCTGGGCCTGATGGGATCCATCCTGCCATTCTCCATGAATGCTCCGAGATTTTGTCAGTTCCTCTTTGCATTGTTTTTCAGAAGTTTCTGGATTCAAACTTTGTACCTGTTGACTGGCGGGTAGCTAATGTTACTCCAATTTTCAAAATGGGAGATCGGAGCTTGCCTTGCAATTATAGGCCGGTCAGTTTAACCAGTGTTGTGTGCAAAAGTTATGGAATCTGTAATCAAGGATTGCTTAAATATCTTTTAGATAATGGGTTACTCAATCTGTCACAGCATGGTTTCTTCCCTTGTAGATGTTGTGTTACTAATTTACAAAGCTTTCTTGAGGATGTTTCTTTATCTCTTGATTCTGGTCACAGTATTGATGTCATTTACCTTGATTTTCAAAAAGCGTTTGATAAAGTTCCATTAGGTAGACTTATGGTTAAACTGCATAGGTTAGGCATCAAGGGCAGTTGTGCTGACTGGATAAATTCATGGCTCAAAGGTAGATCTCAGAGAGTTGTCAATGGTGATTTCTCTTCTTGTCCCGCTTCTTTTCTTAATTTTCATCAATGATATTGATAGCTCTCTCACATCTAGTAAACAGACTGGGATAGGTTATCTCCTTGGTCTCAGACTTGGCAAATGTCTTTTAATGCAGATAAGTGCAAAGTCCTTCACTTTGGTCCTAAAAATTTCAGCTATGATTATAACATGAATGGTAGTATTCTGAGTGATGTGACTTTTGAGAAGGATCTGGGTGTAGTTAATATAGACGATTTAAAGCCATCTAGACAGTGTGCTGCTGCTGGGGCTAATAGGGTGCTTGGATTGATTAAGAGGAATTTCAGTAGTTTTAGTAAAGAAATTGTACTAATCTGTATAAGCAGTTTGTAAGACCCCACCTCGACTATGCAGCCCAGGCTTGGTTAGTTAGTTAGATGGGGTTTAACGACACATCACCACGAATGTGTTATATAGTGTCAGCTAGATAAACAAGAGCCCAATGGGCACTGTGGTTCCTTGCTGAATGTAATGAAACTGAGCCAACTACTGAATGAACCAGTATTTCTGTAGATGCACAAAATCTGCTTTGAAGACAATGCACATCTTGTGTTAACACATTCAAGCATAAATAAATTGCTCTGAAGAAATACAGGCACTTCAAGGGATATCAACACAGACAGTATACAGTTACAATTTGTTTTATTCAATTAAGCAATCACAATTCATGCACGCTCAATGGTATCTGATCCAAATGGTCAGTAACTTAGTTCTCTTTATAAAACTAACAACCCATAGTAGCATTTAAATAATCAATTCCAATTTCCAATTTCTGCAAGCTCACATGTCCTAATCTAAGGACAAATGTCTGTGTAGTGAACTTTCACAAGTCCTCTGCTTTGTGGGCAGAGAATCTTCTGCAATATTAAAAAGGGGTATTTGATGCAGGTTTTCATAATGGCAGAATTAAAGTTGAGATACTTGGCATCTCTGAAAGATGTCCCACATCTTTCAGTCATTGGGTGAATGTGATTTTAATGTGCTGGAATTATACAGTTTTGTATTTATATTTGACTTTAGGAATTCTTGGGAATTTGCTTTTTAGCATCTGGTGATTTCACCTCTGACATCCGACAAAACTCATATGGGTTTTCTGCTGGATTTAATGCAACACCTCAAGGCATAAATCTATTCAAGCTTCCTACACTGAGATATAGAGTTGAAAAGGTTTGCAGAGTTTGACCTCCAGTGACCCCAGATGACCTTTGGTCTCCAGCAAAAAAATATTTTCCCCACCATAATGCATCCACACACTTAGTATGAAATTAATCCAAGCTTCCTACCTTGAGATATTGTGCTAACAACAAGGTTATCAGTTTTGACCCTTGGTGACCCCAGATGGCCTTTGACCACCAAAAACTGTATGGCACAGCTTCTCACTATGGTGGATCTATATACCACGTATGAAATCTATCCAAGATTCTTTCCTTGAGATATTGTTTTAACAAGGTTTTCAGTATTTGACTCTCAGTGACCCCAAATGACCTTTGACCTCCACCAAAAATGACAGGATTTATCTTCTCACCATAAGTCATCCACATACCACGTATGAAATCTATCCAAGCTTCCTACCTTGAGATACTGTGTTAACAAGAAGTTTTCAGTGTTTGACCCCGATGACCCCAGGGCTCTATTTCATAAAAGTTACTTAGGAACATTCCTAAATAAATGTTCCTAACTAAGTTAGGAACGATTCAGGTAGGATAATTCCTATCTCAGGAAGAAATAATCTTCCTAAGTTAGGAACGATTTAATTAAAATTTATTAAAAGTTCCTATCTTTATTGACAATGAACGAGCCTGATTTAACCTTTGACCTTCATGAAAAGTTTCATCGCTCGTCTTTCGAAACAGTTTGAGGCAAGTTGGCTAATCGTAGAAACGAGAACAATGGTGAGTAAATTAAGTAAAATGCCTTTATTTCGTACTTTCTATGCATATACGATAACATTCGAGAAAAGCTTATCACATCGAGCTTTTTTGATCGTGCGGGCTGAAAAGAAATCCGTAAAAGGGTACGATAAAAATTCGTAACTGATGAATGTTAGCGTAGCGAAGGGCCTGTACGCTGTAGGCTATGGTGATTTCAATAGTTAGTGTAGTGTAGTCTGCACAGTCTACACTGCAGAACTTTTAACATTAGCCAGCCAGTGTGTGTAAAGGTGGCAAAATTGCTTTACGAAGTTTGATGATTTGAAGACTGGAAGTAGCCTAGACGTACGAGTTCCCACCATAAGAGCCTTGCAGACGGATACCTCCAGTCACAGTGTCTCTGCTTTTTTGATAATTAGGCTACTAGTAGGTAGTACTAGGGCTAGGCCTACTAACGTTAGTAACAAGCAGGTTACCAAGCACAGGCAGTAGCCTAGATTAGGCTAGGCCCTACATTATTTAGTGCATAGGCCTCGCTGCCTCGCATAGGCCTCGCTGCCTAAGTAATATAGGCCTAGGCCTAACGTTAGGGCTTAGCCGTGCTATAGCCTGTATGTAGGTAGGCCTATACAGGGCTCGAAATAAGCTTGAAAATGACCACAGCCGAAATGAACATGTAAGCTGTCGGTCTATGTTATTTCATGGGACATTGTCTGAGGGACACCACAGCCATCAGTAAGGGCCCGGCAGCCATGGCTGTCAGTGCTGCCGGTTATTTCGAGCCCAGGCTAGGCCTAGGCCTATATACAGTATGGTATCGAGTCAGAATGACCCCGCTTTTTACCAAAATGGCCCCATGATATAACATATTAGAAAGTTCAGCTGCACATTAGAAACTTCAGCTTCTCTCATGTAGGTGCTTTTTAAGTGCATCGAAACGGCACATACAAACAAAAACAAAAACTCAAACCGGATCGGGCAGAAACATAAAGCAAACTATTTACAAACAACTAAATCAAACAGAAAGTTATGTTCATTACAGTAATAGAACCATATGTACAGACATTTACACACACATATACACATATATACACATATATACATATTTACAGCATATTTACAACTGGGTAGGACTTAAAACTGCATCCGGTTGTGGAGTTTGTTTAAACGTGGGAGTAATGAGGTTACCCTTTGCCACAACTGCCTCTGGGGCACCCTTGGGCAAGGTGCACCTGTATTTGCCCCGGTGCTTTTTGGGTGGTGTTGCCTTTGGGCGTGGTGTTGCCTTCGGGCGTGGTTTTGCCTTCGGGCGTGGTGTTGCCTTCGGGCTTAGTGTTGCCTTCGGGCGTGGTGTTGCCTTCGGGCTTGGTGTTGCCTTCGGGCGTGGTGTTGCCTTCGGGCTTAGTGTTGCCTTCGGGCGTGGTGTTGCCTTCGGGCGTGGTGTGGCCTTCGGGCGTAGTGTTGCCTTCGGGCTTGGTGTTGCCGTCGGGCGTGGTGATGCCTTCGGGCGTGGTGTTGCCTTCGGGCTTGGTGTTGTCTTTGGGTGTGTGGTGGATTTGGGTGTGTGGTCTTTGTAGGGCTTTGTTTTTAGTGTGACCGGGGGGAGGTTGGTCTGTGGGGTCTTTGGGTTGTTGTCAGTGTGTGTGTGGTTCTATTGTTGTAATGAACATAATTTTCTGTTTGATTTGGTGGTGTGTGGATAGTTTTGCCTTTATGTTCCTGTCCGTTCCGGTTTGAGTTTTGTTTTTTTGTTTGTATGTGCCGTTTCGATGCACTTAAAAAGCCCCCCCCCCCCATATTTACAACTAAGTACCTCACAAGCCACCTATGTACAAACACAGTCCTATTTACAAATTACAGTAGTTTCATATTTACAAACAAAATCGATATTTACAAGTTGACTACCACCCGGTCCGCCCTCACCGAAACAAGTGGACCCCATCGCCTACCGAACGCCGACCCTGGCAAACGAACGAAGTCCGACTCCACCCTCAGCTTAACCTCCGCCCTCACCGACGCCAGGACGACATCAGCAGGCCTCCCCACCCCCCTAAACACAATGTTACACCGGTCTCTCCATACGGCCAGCTTTATGGAGGCCGAAACAAAGGTAAGTATGTCCTGAACACTTGTATTGCATTGCGGAGGTGAAAGACCATACAAAGCATAGTCCTGGCTGACCGCCCAGGTGTTACACAACGTTAGGCGGTCAGTCAGGACTTGAAACCATTCCCAGAATAGGGCCACATAGTCACACTGCCAAAACACATGTGACACACTCTCCCACTTTGTGCATCTAGTGCGGGGGCAAATGCCATCTCCAAGACGCCACCGAAGGCGCTTGAGATTAGTTACAATGGCGTCATGTGCGATTCGCCACAACAGGTCTCGCCTGCGGTAATCTAATGATCTGCTGTGGACTACACGCCACACTTCCGGCCCTGAAGCAAAGTGGTTGGATTGGACCTGGCCAACCAATTCATCAAAAACAGCCTGATATAGGTCCCTTGCACTTGACTGCGAAACATCCCCCACTGTCGACATAATACGGAGCGTTTCCCTCATTTGACTGTATGCCCCCGTGGGTCTCCAGCTGTGGGGTTCACTGTTACTAAACAGGAGGGAAAGAACCGACGGAATGATAATCCCCCCCAATAACGGACAAAATAGGCAAAAGGCATTCTGCTGTCCACAGCACTGTAAACACACTTGGTCAGGAGAAAACGGAGCTTAGAAGGAAAATGCACAAGGCCCAACCCTCCGCGCCTAAGATCCTGGTATACCACCCCTCTTCTAACCAGCTCCGTCTTCCCCGACCATAAAAAACTAAACACAGCCCTCTCGAGTCGCACCAGGACACCCTCTGGAGCAGCCAGAACAGTGCCTGGATACCACAAGAGGGGTAAATGAAACGATTGGTAACTGTTACCTTTCCCAACAGGCTAATGTGGCGATCGCCGAAGTCCTTCAACCTAGCCTCCACCAGGTTCACTTTCTCATTCCAGGTAAGTAACTCGGGTGAACCATAACCAAACCATATGCCATTGATCTTTATGGCGTCGTCTACCCATGATGCCGCGAAGGGCAGTTTTTTCGACCGCCACTTACCTAGACGGAGTCCTTTGGTCTTGGTGGGGTTCAGTCTGGCACCTGTTGCTCTTTGAAAGGTAGACAGCGTGCCAGTAAGGGCTCTGAAGGAAGCTAGGTCGGAGACTACGCATGTGACGTCGTCAGCATACTGGAGGCACTTGACTTCAGCTCCACCGGGTATGTGAAAACGTCGAAACAAAGCTTCAACTTGGAGGGCTCTTGCAAGGGATTCACTGAACAATACATAGAGTAGAGGTGACAGGGGACACCCTTGCCGTACCCCGCGTTGAACTCTGAAGGGATCCGACGGTAGGCCATTAACGATAACCCGACTATATACATTACTATACAGTAAAGAGGTCCATTTAACAAAAACTGGATTCAAACTAAACTTCTTCAAGATTTTAAAGAGAAATCTGTGATCAACCATGTCGAAGGCCTTCTCCTGATCGAGGGAGACAAGCGCACATGGAAGATCACGGTCCATCACATATTCAACTAAGTCCCGCATCAACCAGAGGTTCTGCTGAATACTGTGTCCCCGCACTGCACATGTCTGGAACGAACCTACAAGATCCGGCATGACCGTGCCTAGCCTGTTACAAAGGGCTTTCGCCAGAATCTTGTAGTCTACATTTAACAAGGTAATTGGTCGCTTGTTTTTCGGTTCTAGGGGGTCTCCAGACTTTGGTAACAATGTTATAACGCCTGTGCGCTGCGAGGGACTCAATGAGCCAGCAAGGAAGGCAGAGGCGAATACATCACGGAGATCGTGTCCGACGGTACCCCAGAAGCGTTTGTAAAATTCCACTGGGATACCGTCGGACCCAGGCGCCTTTCCGCCTTTCATCATCGCCACCGCCTTCCAGAGCTCGTCGACAGTCAGGGGAGAACCAAGCCCATCATTCTGCTCTTTAGAGGGGGTCTTGTCAATATTACCTAGCAGGGACTGATGAAGGCCCTCATCGACATTTGCCTGCGTATAAAGCTGTTCATAGAAGGTCTTAAATACCTCCACGATGTCGAGAGGGTCCTTCTGTACCGTGCCGTGGACGTCACGGACTGCTCTTATGCGGCGATCGATGGCATACTTTGTGACGTCCCGGTAGAATTTGATAGTTGGCATTTCCTCCGCCTCCACGCAATGCACGCGAGCACGAACGCGGGCCCCGTGTAATTTCTGATCGAGATACTGCTGGATTGCGTGAAGTGCGGAGGAGTCCCCGTTCCTCTCCCTAGAGCATAGCGACAGGAACTCCTCCCTTCTTCGACGAGCTCTTGCTACACAGTATTCAACTGTAAACTGTTTGATGCGGGACTTTACGTCATCCCACCACTCTAAATCCGATGAGAAGGCCGGCTTCAATGTTCGCCACCCTTCGTACCTGGCTTTAAACTGTTCACTGTAGTCTGCCTCCGTTAGAATATCTGTGTTCATTTTCCAGAACCCCCTCCCTGTTGGCCATGACTCTGGAGGCTGAAAGGAGACAGTAACTGCATCATGGTCCGAAATTGGACATGTCACAACTTCACAGTCACTCGGTGACAGTGCAGATGGAGAGTACACCCGGTCCAACCTTGAGGCGTCTGTGCCATCAGGGCGATGCCAAGTGAACATGGACAAGCCGGGATGTTGCGCTCTCCAAACGTCAACCATATCGTGATTCTTTATGAACATGTCCAATTCCGACATGCCGACACTACAGCCCGAAGACGTACGTATGGACATTCGATCAAGCTGTGTGTCGGGGACGCAGTTAAAGTCTCCGGCCAGGATACACGGAGCACTGCCAGGAAACGAAGGATGACAGGGTCATGAAAAAGTCCCTTCTGTCTGAAGGCCGATTGGGCGCATACACGTTACACAGGTAAAATTTCCCGCTAGGGTGTCTTATTGTAATGCATACCAACCGACCCTCATGATCAGAATCAACTTTTCCGACCAGGGGAGTCCACCTTGGCGAAACTAAAATAACTGAACCACAAGATGTTGTTGTACCAAAGGAAGCATATAAC
The DNA here is from genome assembly GCA_029531755.1 of Holothuria leucospilota. NCBI lineage: Eukaryota > Metazoa > Echinodermata > Holothuroidea > Aspidochirotida > Holothuriidae > Holothuria > Holothuria leucospilota. The sequence continues at coordinate 39,362 of JAIZAY010000501.1, forward strand.
CCCCCACCCCACTCAAAGGACCAGGCGTGGACATCGTCCTCATTCGTAATGTGGGTCTCTTGGAGGAAAACGAAGTCCACACCCAGTGATTTGCAAAATTGGAATATTCTGGAGCGCTTCCGACTGTCCCTCATGCCGTTAACGTTCAGGGTCATGAGGGACAGGGGATCAGTCATGGTGGAATTTGCAACTACACGTCTGTCTCTGACCTGGCCTTTTTATTCTTACATTGACTTGGTGCTGGTGGCCCAGAAAGCTGGATCCCCTGGTCTGACTCTTCGCCTGAAGCTGACCTTTTTAACTTAGACTCTGGTTCTACCCCCTCACACAAATCAAACCAGCCCTCCCCGGATGGCGGATCCTTTGGGGGAGGCTCTGAAGCAGGTCCCCCAGCATCTGACATGGCCGAGTCAGTCTCCGAGTCTGATGACAGTTGAAGGTCATTCTCCACCTTTAGTAATCCGGTCTCCCTGGGTGTCGAAGAGGAGGACGATTGAGGGCCTACCTCAGGGGTCCCAGAGGCCCCTTCACATTGTTTAGAGGCAAGGAAATCCTGCTCCACCTGATGTGCCACCTCATCAGGTGAAGGGGACCTAGGTTCTTCCACCATAGGTTCTTCGCCTGGCTGCGAGGGTTCATGACCCGGCCCCACCTCCGCACTGGCGCGGGCCGAGTACGAAGTGGGGCAGGAACCAGAGACATGTCCCTCCTCCCCACAGAGGTTACACCGCACCTTGTTGGGACACTCCGCCTTGTCGTGCCCCACCTGCAGGCACTTGCCACAACGTCTGTTGGGACACGACTTGGCTTCGTGCCCCTCCTCTCCACACTTAAAACAGGTGCGGGGCTGGCCAAAGTATCTTATATGGGCTTTGGAACCCCCTATGAAGAGGAAGGACGGTATTTCCCTCTTCAGTACCATACGGAACTGCCTCTTTCCGTTCAGGATGCCCTTCAACTCACCTGCCTGATAGGTGACCCATCGCATGTCGGAGACAGTCCCATACTGACTCAGAACCCTCGCCACCAGGCCCTGATCGACCTCAAAGTTCAGGTACAGAACTGTCACCACCACAGAGCGATCATATGGGGTGACAGTGAGCCCTTCCAACCCTTTAAGGCAAGACACGCCCTGAATTCGGGCAGCATCTGACCTGAACTTTAGGTCGTACGTGTTGCGGGCCGCAAGCGGCTGCAACATCTCTATTTCCTTTACCTCTACACCACTGTTCTTTAACATAGTAAACGCCTGTGGGGGAGAAACGCTCACCCCCGACGAAAACTCCAACTTAACGATTGTGCTATCCCGACCTCCGGGCATAGCAACAAGTGGTTTGTGGCACTAGGCCACGCAACAAAGAGAAAAAAAAAACCCTCAGTACTCTTTGCTAAAACGAAATGTAAGCCTAGGCCTAGGCCTAGGCCTATACTAGGCTAGGAGTTGTAAGTGAGTGGAACAGCCTGCCTGAGTGGGTTGTTAATTCCACTTCGGTCAATTGTTTCAAGATGGACATTAACAAGTTTTATTGTGACTATGGCAGAATCTGATTGTGCTCGGCTTTGTCGGATATTTGGTTTGGTGTTGATTTTGTTTTGGATCTGGATTATACAGGTACGGCATCTTATGGGGCTTTTGCAGGGTTTCCCCTGGGTTTTTGAGAGAGTGAGGTGGTATTAGGCCATGGGGGTAATATAATGCCAGCTTTGGCACCATCAGTGAGTTAGCTAGAACTATCAATACTTCCATAGCTAGTACACTAAAGGTGGCAAACTTGTATAGCAAATTTCTGTGAGGTAGCTGGCCAAAACTGTGAGGAAGCCAGTCCAGCCACCTCACAAAATGAATGCCAGGGGAAACCCTGTGACTGTGTTATACAGTATGTAGGCCTAATACCAAAATACCTTGCCTATAAATGATACCAATGATAAAACCTCTTTAACTTAATGTAACTATAGAGAAGTTGTACTTGTAATTCATTTATTGCAAGTACTTGGGAAATCATTAAGAGATTTTTGGTTCGGAACAGTAATATCACGACACAAAAACTACTTACAGTACAGTAGTTAGCACTAGATGCTAACTGTAGCTAACCGCTGTCAGGTACATTCTGCAATCATGTTAGCTTCCTACAACACGTAAAGTACTTAAAGTATTCCGGCGGTAAGTTTTAAAGTTAATTGCCATTGGTATTTCATTTTCCTAGAAGAAACAGAAAATAGCCCACTAGCCTAACATTAATAAAAATATTTAGAAATAGTTGAAAAAAATACCATAAACTCTAACAACAATTCAGTCCATGTACTGTACGTGTTGGTACGTGGACTGTTTGGCACGAGGACGTTTTGATTAATAGCGGGAACGTTTTGGTAAAGGGACGTTTTAACTGGTAAGCTAAAGCGTATGTATACACCAGCATAAATAAAGTTAGAACTGCCTGTGGTAACAAGCATGCATAGGCCTATGGCAAGGCATATTAATTATTTAGCCTCAGAAACATTAGACCGAGGGAATGAAAGTCATAGAATACTGTCAGGGTGATTTTAGAAAACATATCAGGCTTTTTTCAGTATTCGTTAGGCCTAGAAAGTGTTTCTGCTAAGTCACTATGACGGGATTTTGATGCAATGACTTTTCATTTTGACGCACTGATGTTCAGGTTAAAAAATAAAGAAAGCGGGGTTTTATTTGTTCCTAAAGTTTATGCAGTGTGTATGCATGGCATTTAAATTTCTAGTGAGTCAAATTTTCTCATATTGGGTATACTGACCCAATGGGCAATTTCTTAGAGGAAACACTGGTTTTAAGCAAATTTTAATGCATTTCATGGCAAAACATTTTGGCAGCTTTTTTTTTTTTTCAAATAATGAAAATTCTTGGCGACGTTTCAGGGCATGCAGGCCGTGGACGGTATTCCATGACACTCATTCCCTCGGCCTTAGGAAACACAACTTTCCAACTGAGTTCTTTTCAGTGTACAGGACCCAAGCAAGGAATTATAGGCCTACAGTAAGTACAGTAACTCTAGCCTCAAACAGTTGATCTTCTAAACCTCATGAGCACTTGCACCATGGTACCGGTACAATAGCTGAGGCCTATAACCCAACCCTACGAAATAAGTTTTAAAACATAAAGCATTTTATGGAGCAGTCTTGAACCCCAAGGTAGATAGCAGATTGAAAAAAATTTCAGGCTTAGCCTCCTTCTTAAATTACTGCAAAGAAATTTCTTTAAAGTTCTAATGTTATAGATCTCTCATTTGAATTTTTGACAGCTTTACATGAAGAAATTGTGGGTATAATCACACTTGACATTAACACACCCTTAAAGAGGGATTTGCATCACCCCAAGTATGACTTTTACATAGGGGTAAGCAAAAGTCTCAATTGGTGACTACTCTTTGATTGGCATCAGAGTTGCAAAATTCAAAAGATGCAGAGCAGCATATATTACACAGCATGCACAGAGAGTGTTTTAATTGCATACTAGGGCCTATATACTTACCAGGATGTGAGCCTAGGCAATAAACTATGTTTGTGTCTACACAAGGAGAAGCTGAAGACAGTTATGGGTGGGGCTAGAACTAGCTTAGATATGAGAATTGGAACTGTCTGGGATGAGACTATTCCCCCTTTAATTTAGGCTCTGTCTTGCCTTGGTGAGGGCAAGGTGTAGTCTTCAGTCTTCAGTGCCATTTGAACATTAAACTTTGGCATATTGTAAAGGCTGAAATGACTTTGTCTTGATTTACCTCATGCATGTTTTCATAACACTTCATATGTCATAAAGTAATTCATGTTGCATCTCATCCTATTCGCCAACATTCATTTCATGTAACTGTCACTACTAAACCATCATCATCATGTATCAATGTTCTTGAGTTAGTGCATG
>JAIZAY010001061.1:0-22460 GCA_029531755.1 Holothuria leucospilota
GGACATTATGTGTGTGTAAGCAGAGATACTGTTGATTGTTCATATATACTGTGTGTGTGTGTGAAATTGTAAACAATATCATGTGATCAATTTCCACCAATCGGGATTGCCTTGAGTTTGAATTGAAACAGAGTCCAACTGTCAATCATGTGTGACGTCAACAAAACCGTCATGCAATCAGAAAATTGATCAGACTACGAGAGACGTTCAATTTGGGGGGGACTGCATTTTCCCTTTAAATACGGCCCTCTCAAGTCGCACAAGGACACCTTCTGGAGCAGCCAGAACAGTGCCCGGGTACCACAAGAGAGGGTAAATAAATCGATTAATTACTGTTACTTTACCCATCAGACTAATGTAGCGCCCACCGTAGTCTGTCATCCTAGCTTCCGCCAGGTCCACTTTCTCATTCCAGGTAAGTGACTCGGGTGAACCGTAACCAAACCATATACCATTGATTTTCATGGCGACGTCAAACCATGATGCCGCGAAGGGCAGTTGTGCTTTTTACGTGCTAAAAACGGACACGGCCAGACTGGCGAAAGGATCACTTACATATGGCCAACAACCAAAAAACCGAACAACAACACAAACCACCGAAATCGCCCAGAACACCAGACCGAATCCCTCGACCAGCGAAGGGCAGTTGTTCCCACCGCCACTTGCCTAAACGGAGTCCTTTGGTTTTTGTGGGGTTCAGTCTGGCACCTGTCGCTCTTTCAAAAGTGGACAGGGTGCCAGTAAGGGCCTTGAAGGAAGCTAGGTCAGAGACTACGCATGTACCATCATCAGCATACTGGAGGCACTTGACTTTGGCTCCACCAGGAATGTGAAAAGGTCGGAACATAAGCTCAACATGGAGGGCTCTTGTATCCTAATTTTTGACAAATGATAGGTCTATTTATGAACACCATCACGTATGAACAAATCATATCAAACGAAAGAAAGAGTGCTGCTAAAATACAAAAGATTAGGAAAATCATAACATACTAGACATGTAATGGAAAGTAAAAACAATTTGTTTGCAATTCCCCCTCCATCATTATTATAACATCTTGTGATGACTCTTCGTTCCCCTACCCCCTTCCCCTGCCCTTTCACATGCTCCTTCCTCCTTTTCCTCCTGCCTTGAGCATTTTTGCTAACAATAAGCTACGGCAAAAAAATATCAGAGAAAGTTAAAGCCCCGTACCCATGTTAGTTGTACAGTGCCAGGCCTAAGTCTAGCCATGATACGAGATTTTTAGACATGCCTCTCGTAACAGCAATGTGTATATATGGAATCTATTGAGCAGGTGAAATAAATTCTGTGCTTACAATATGTACAAGAACATATAAATAATCTTCTAACAATCTAGGACAAAAATTACCAAATATAGCCCTGCTGGCCTATAGGCTATCCATGTTAGTTGTAAAGTAGGCTACTAATTAGGCCTGCCTGCAGCAGGCCTAGTCATGATCCACTATTTTACACATGCCTTTTAAATATTTGCAGAAATTTATGCCAACTGAAATGATAGTCAAAATAGACACATTAACCCTGGGTAGGACTTTAAACTGCATCCGGTTGTGGAGTTTTTATAAACGTGGAGATAATGAGGTTACCCTTTGCCACAACTGCCTCCGGGGCACCCTTGGGCAAGGTGTCCCTGTATTTGCCCAGTTCGGTTCAAGTCGCCGAAGAGAGCGGACGTGCCTGTCCACCCACAGGACTCGTTCGATCTCTTCGGTACTTTGGCTTTTAATTTTGGTTGGATGTAAATAGTGTTTATACTGTACATACTGTAAATACGGCAAGTGGACCCCGGCCCCCCGTAGCCCTTTGGGGTTGTGGCCCTTCAGGGAAGTTACTTGTGGGTGGTGGTTGTTTGGTCTGGTGTTCTTGGTGTTTCGGATTTTTGGTTGTTGAGTGATGGTAGTCTGGTTTTGTTTTGTCTTTCAGTCTCGGTGTCTGTGGCTGCTCAGTAGCAGTGTTGGTGGTTTTTGTTTCGTTTGCGAGGGTGTTGTTGGTGTTCAGGGGCCGTATGCACAAAAAATCCTTATCTTAAGTGGAAAATCCTCCTTAACTTCCTAAAAGAAATCTTAGCTAAGGGAACTCCTTAAGTGGTATGCACAAAGCACCTTAACAGTTTCCTTAGCTAAGAATTTTCTCAAAGGAAAAGGAATTCCTCAACTCTGCAGGATAATCTCTTATGTCTAGAACAATGTTTAGCCTGTGCATTGACCAATAGAATTCATTGTTACAATAGCTCAACACTGGGAATTCATGGGGAATCACCGTTTTTAAGGAATCCTTTACTTGAAAGTGAGCAAGCACATGGGTGTGTAATGTATACACCGTACAATGTGGAAGGGCTATAAACATGGCAGCTAATCAAAGAGGGCAGAAGTGGAGTTGTGAGGAGAAAGAGGTACTTGTTGAGGAATTCTTGAAGCAGAGGCACATCCTTAGGGGACGATTCTCCACTAAGATCACATCACAAGCTTTGATTGTTCGCTGTCCTTGGGGAGGGATAAAGGGAGGGGTGTCCCCTTTTTGTTTTTGGAAGAGGACTGAGATGCGTAATGGTGCTATATTTGAAATATTTTCAAGCATTTAAACACGCATGACGTCCAATTTAGGTGAAAGAGAGCGCACCCGTTGCTCGGCCAGACTCGTTCAGACTGCTTTTGATTTTCCCCGACTAGCTTATTTTCCCTCGACTACTTACAAAGGTGGGGGAGCCACTCCCCCCCCCCCCCTCATCGCGCAGGCTACTGGTCGACATTCATGATAGGAGAAAGGTTCGATGTTCATAATGGGAAAAGGGGTTCGAAATACGTAATACAGTAATAGAAAAAAGTTCCACATTTAAGATGGGAACAGTTCGATGATGAGTATCGAACCCTTTTTTCGATTGTGAATATCGAACCTTTTTGCGATTATAAATAACGAACCTTATTTCCTATTATGAGTAACAAATCCATATTTCATTTATGAAAAGCGAACGTTTTTCATTTTGACTATCGAACATTATTTCAATTATGAATATCGAACTTTTATTTTATTATGAATAGCGAACCGTCTTTTTTCAATTATGAATAGCGCGGACTTTGTAACTAATGAACCTTTTTATTCTTCGCTAGAAATCTCACAAATTCGTTTGTCTCAGGAGAGCATTTGTAACCCAGTGAATGATTCGACAAGTAGTACGATGCAATCACAGGCCCAGGTTCCATTCCGAGGTCGAGTTATACAAAAGATTCTATATCTAAAAATGGAACCAACGGCGTTCGAAGCAATGGGGTAGGGAAACAATCCAGTACCCCAAAACTGGAAAAAAAAAAAGAAGTCGAGGTTGCCCCTCGATTAAATCAAAGAGTTATAAGTTGAGGCGTAAAACCCTATCTAGATAAGTACCCGATGTGTTCTAAATGTATCTGCAACAACCTGTTGAGAGTTCCAACAAGCATAGGACCCTCAGGCTTCTGTTAGTGGGTGGTTCAATATTTTCAGCCAGAAGATCCTTAATGAAAAGTATCCCAGCTCTATCCAAACGAAATCGCTGGTATATCTCATGTTCGGGGAAGGTTGCGGTATATTCTTGGTCTCGGGACTGCCCTTTCCACTTCTTCCACTTCGTCAACTTCCCGGTAAGCAGCAATAAGAGCCATGCAGAAATAATGTTGTTCCACACTTTGACTTGGTCAAAGCCATGCACAAATGAACCCCACTGTGTTGCACAGTCACTGAATTTAAGGACAAAATTCCCACTTAAGAGATTCGAAGAGGTACCTTAAAGTTAAGGAGATATTTGGGAAAATTCTCATCTTAAGATGCTTTGTGCATACCACTTAGGTTAAGGATGATCACTTAAGGAAATTCTAAAGGAAATTAAAAAAAAAAAATACACTTAAGATGTTTTGTGCATACGGCCCCAGTTGTTTGGTTGTTGGCCATATCTATATCCTTTCGCTGGTCTGGCCGTGCCCGTTTGTTTAGCACGTAAAAAAGCACACCAAAAGAGACACATTAGCAACAAAATTTGCAATCAGCCATCACCAATGACATGTTGTTGGCCTAGAGGCCTACAGTAGGTAGGCTAGGCCTAGCTATGATCCAAACTTCTCCCTCAACTCTCTTTCACATGTTACATCTGCAGACTACAAGATTCTGGCGAAAGCCCTTTGTAACAGGCAGTTCAGGTCTTCGACGAGAGCAGACGTGTTTTCGTTTCGCTCTCGTCGTTTTACCGTGCTCAACTTGTATCACTGTGTGATAGCTGTACTATTTATTGCAATTGTGCTTAAAACCTTATAGTCATTCCGTGGCCCCGAGCCACACAAACTGCTGCTATGCCCGGAGGTCGGGATAGCACAATTGTTAAGTTGGAGTTTTCGTCTGGGGTGAGTGTCCCTCCCCCACAGGCGTTTACTGTGTTAAAAGACAATGGTGTCGAAATTGGAGAAATTGAGATGTTGCAGGCGCTTGAGGCCCGCAACACGTATGACCTTAAGTTTAAGTCTGATGCTGCCCGTGTTAAGGGTGTGTCATGCCTGAAGGGGGTAGAGGGGCTCACTGTCGCCCCATATGATGGCTCTGTGGCGGTGACGGTGCTTTACCTTCCCTTCGAGGTCGATCAGCGCCTGGTTGCGAGGGTTCTTAGTCAATACGGAACTGTCTCTGAAATGCGGTGGTGTAAATATACTGTGGGTGACTTGAAAGGTATATTTAATGGCAAGAGACAGTTCCGTATGGAACTGGTGAGGGACATTCCATCGTTCCTCTTCATAGGGGGTTCCAAGGCCCACATTAGGTACTTTTGCCAGCCCCGTACCTGTTTTAGATGTGGAGAGGAGGGGCACGAAGCTAAGTCGTGTCCCAACAGACGTTGTGGGAAATGTTTGCAGTTGGGGCACGGCAAGGCAGAGTGTCCCAACGAGGTACGGTGCAACCTCTGTGGGGAGGAGGGACATGTGTTTGGTGCCTGCCCCACATCGTACTCTGCCCATGTCAGTGCCGATGTGGGGTCGTCACCCGAACCCTCGCAAACAGGCCCACAATATTCAACCCAGGAATTAGAGGAGGCGGCACTTGAGGTTGAGCAGGACTTCCTTGCCTCCAAGCAGTGTGAGGGGGGTACTGGGACTCCTGAGGCAGACTCTCCGCCATCGTTGGCAGCGGCACCCGGTCAGGTTGAAATAATGACATTAGAGGAGGACCTCGATCTGTCCTCAGACTCGGCGATGTCGGATGGCGGGGAGCGTGCCTCAGAGCCTCCTCCAAAGGATCCACCTTCGGGGGAGGGTTGGTTTGATTTGTGTGAGGGGGAGGGGCCAGAGTCTGCACTAAAGAGGTCGGCTTCAGGCGAAGTATCAGACAGGGGAACCCATCACTCTGGGACGCCCGTACCGAGCCCACGGATTAAAAAGATAAGGTCCCAGTCAGAGTATTTAGTGTGAATGGTTTTGCCTTTGTTTCCCCTTATTCTTTTGGGGTTTCTGTTCTGTTTGTCTGTGCCCATGCATGCCACAAAGTTTTTTTGGTAGTTCAGTGTAAATAGGTTTGCTTTGTTCCACATTAGGTCCGCCCGGCTACAAGCATGTAAAGAGCACATCACATTGTTAATACTGTAAATAGTGGGGGTTGGCCACATGAATGCTGGCCTGGTGTATATAGTTGTCCTTGTGTTTCATGTCACGTCCGGTGTTTTGTTCCGGAGCACGTAAGGAGCACCCATAGTTCCAAAAAGCATTGAACAGACTCAACCTGAACACTCTTCTGTTGATGTAAATGGGTATGTAAATAGTTTTGCCTAGTGAGATTGTAAATAGTCCTATGTAACTGGTCCTATGTAACTAGTTCAGAGTTATGTTTTTGTCCGGTCAGGTTTAAGTTCTACTTTGTTTCCTCGTGCCCGTTTCTACGTACGTAAAAAGCTCTCTTTGTAACAGGCTAGGCACGGTCATGCCGGATCCTGTAGGTTCTTTCCAGACATGTGCGGTGCGGGGACACAGTATTCAGCAGAACCTCTGGTTGATGCGGGACTTAGTTGAATATGTGATGGACCGTGATCTTCCATGTGCACTTGTCTCCCTCGATCAGGAGAAGGCCTTCGACATGGTTGATCACGGGTTCCTCTTTAAAATCTTGAAGAAGTTTTGTTTGAATCCAGTTTTTGTTAAATGGACCTCTTTATTGTATAATAGTGTATGTAGTCGGGTTATCGTTAATGGCCTACCGTCGGACCCCTTCAGAGTCCAACGTGGGGTACGGCAGGGGTGTCCCCTGTCACCTCTACCTTATGTATTGTTTAGTGAATCCCTTGCAAGAGCCTACCAAGTTGAACCTTTGTTTCGACCATTTCACATAGCTGGTGGAGCTTAAGTCAAGTGCCTCCAGTATGCTGACGACGTCACATGCGTAGTCTCCGACCTAGCTTCCTTCAGAGCCCTTACTGGCACGCTGTCTACTTTTCAAAGAGCGACAGGTGCCAGACTGAACCCCACCAAGACCAAAGGACTCCGTCTAGGTGAGTGGCGGTCGAAACAACTGCCCTTCGCGGCATCATGGGTAGACGACGCCATAAAAATCAGTGGCATATGGTTTGGTTACGGTTCACCCGAGTCACTTACCTGGAATGAGAAAGTGGACCTGGTGGAAGCTAGGTTGAAGGACTTTGGCGATCGCTACATTAGTCTGTTGGGGAAGGTAACAGTTATAAATCGTTTCGTTTACCCTCTCTTGTGGTATCCGGGCACTGTTCTGGCCGCTCCAGAGGGTGTCCCGGTGCGACTCGAGAGGGCTGTGTTTAGGTTTCTTTGGTCAGGGAAAACGGAGCTGGTCAGAAGAAAAGTGGTGTACCAGGTTCCTAGGCAGGGGGGATTGGGCCTTGTGCACTTTCCTTCAAAGCTCCGTTTTCTCCTGATCAAATGTGTTTTTAGTGCTGTCGACAGTCAGATGCCGTTTGCCTACTTTGTCCGTTATTGGGGTGGATTATCATTCCGTTGGTTCTTTCCTACCCTGTTTAGCAACAGTGTACCTCACAGTTGGAGGCCAACGAAGGCATACTGTCAGATGAGGGAAACACTACGTATTATGTCAACTGTAGGGGACGTTGTGCAGTCCAGTGCGGGGGACCAGTACCGGGCCATTTTTGATGACTTGGTTGGTCAGGTCCAACCCAACGACTATGCGTCAGGGCCGGAAGTGTGGCGTGTAGTCCACAGCAGGACACTCGATCACCGCCGGCGTGACCTGCTGTGGCGCATCGCACACGACGCCATCGTAACGAATCTCAAGCGCCTTCGGTGGCGTCTTGGAGATGGCATTTGCCCCCGCGCTGGATGCACAGGGTGGGAGAGTGTGCCCCATGTGTTTTGTCAGTGTGGCTTTGTGGCCCTCCTCTGGGAGTGGTTTCAAGCTCTGGCTGATCGCCTCAAGTTTTGTAACACCTGGGCGGTCAGCCAGGACTACGCTTTGTATGGTCTGTCACCCCCGCCATGCAATACAAGTGTTCGCGGGATACTTACCTTTGTTTCGGCTTCCATAAAGCTGGCCTTGTGGAGAGACCGGTGTAATATTGTGTTTAGGGGAGAGGTGAAGCCTGCGGACGTCGTCCTGGCGTCGGTGAGGACGGAGATTGAGCTGAGGGTGGAGGCCGACTTCGTCCGTTTGCCAAGGTCGACGTTCGGCAGGTATTGGGGTCCACTTGTTTCAGTGCGGGCGGGCCGGGTGATAGTTAATTTGTAAATATTGTAAATATTGAAATTGCAAATAGTCCTCCGTGATCGGCTTGGGTTTGGGGTGGTTTTGTACATAGTTAGCACAGACATTTTGTTTGCTAGCGCAATGTACAGAATTCTGTAATTAGTTCAGAGTTATGTTTTTGTCCGGTCAGGTTTAAGTTCTACTTTGTTTCTTCGTGCCCGTTTCTACGTACGTAAAAAGCTCTCTCTCTCAACCTGAACAATCAGTTGATGTAAATGGGTATGTAAATAGTTTGCCTTGTGAGATTGTAAATAGTCCTGTGTGACTGGCTTGGGTTCTGGTGGTTTTATACATAGTTAACACAGAAATTTTGTCTCTTATCGGTCTTTGACGAGAGCAGACGTGTTTCGTCGAGCTCTCGTCGCTTTGCCGTGCTCAACCTTATCACTGTGTGATAGCTGTACTAACGTAACCGGCCCTTAAGTCGCCACGTTCATTGAGTCGCCACACACTGCTAACATCGATCCATACTCTGTCACACATGCGCACTTACCTTTGGCTATCGCGTAAATCAGTAGTGAATCTTGTCCATATGATATGTCCTTAAGATCAGGTGACCAATTTACCGCCAATTTATCCTATCATTGAAGCACTTTCAACTCACATGATTGTCTGCTTACTTACCATTCAGCCAGCAATGTAGCAACAACGTATTAATGACATCATATCTGCGAAAATAGAGGGTGCTATTCTACAATATTTTGTAGAGGTAAGTTTTTTGAGTTGCAGAACATTTCTGTAGGGTTGTACGAGTTAAATACGGCTTTTGTTAACTATTTAGAGGGGTTGGCGAATCAAGGGCGCTTTTTAAGTGCATTGAAACGGCACATACAAACAAAAAACAAAACTCAAACCGGATCGGACAGGAACATAAAGGCAAAACTATCCACACACCACCAAATCAAACAGAAAATTATGTTCATTACAACAATAGAACCACACACACACACTGACAACAACCCAAAGACCCCACAGACCAACCTCCCCCCGGTCACACTAAAAACAAAGCCCCACAAAGACCACACACCCAAATCCACCACACACCCAAAGACAACACCACGCCCGACGGCAACACCAAGCCCGAAGGCAACACCACGCCCGAAGGCATCACCACGCCCGAAGGCAACACCACGCCCGAAGGCAACACCAAGCCCGAAGGCAACACCACGCCCGAAGGCAACACCAAGCCCGAAGGCAACACCACGCCCGAAGGCAACACCAAGCCCGAAGGCAACACCACGCCCGAAGGCAACACTAAGCCCGAAGGCAAACACCACGCCCGAAGGCAACACTACGCCCAAAGGCAACAGCACTTAAAAAGCACCGGGGCAAATACAGGTGCACCTTGCCCAAGGGTGCTTTGGAGGCAGTTGTGGGAAAGGGTAACCTCATTACTCCCACGTTTAAACAAACTCCACAACCGGATGCAGTTTTAAGTCCTACCCAGGACAAGGGCAAGGGCAAGTGACTATGAATAAGTGGCGACTTTAAAGCAGTATGGCGAAATGTTGCTACCAATGCATAACACACTATGAAACTGATGTTTGGAAGGGGTCATATGATGCTGACGTAAATGCTATGAAATTTGATCTTTTTGGGGGCAGAAATAAACCTGCAGGAAATATTTCCAATGAATTTGTAACATTTTATTGAAAATACTTTTTATATGGTCATGACTAAATCTTTTTAGCAGTAGGAGATAGTGAAATGTTCATGAGAATAAAAATAAGTTTTAAAATAGTATCTTCGAAGTTTTGAATAAAGGTTGAGGATTTTTTTGTAAATATTCATCATTGTGCCTTGTAAAAAATTAAAGCAGTATGGTGAATTTTTGGCAACAATAAGATTAGAAATGGAGGTAAGGAGGGGTGGGCTATCTAATGTTGAACAGGAGAAGGCTCATGGAGTAATTTCCAGTGTAATGATAATGGGACCCAGGGATAAAACTTTAAAGCAGTATGGTGAACATTTGCAACAATTCAAGCAAATGTTAAAAGGAGGTTAGGAAGAGAATATCTAGTGCTCAGACAAATAGAGTATGACTTACAAATGAACTGTTCATTGTAAAGGTTTGAGGTTTCTGGGAATATCCAAAATAGTACCATGTAGTAGTTAAAAAAAGGTTAAAAATGAATAAATTCAGTTACGCCCTGCATGCTTATTTTCAATTTTTAGTGAAAGCTTAAGTTCCATAGACCTATTAATTAATCATTACAGATGGCAAGAAAATGCTCGAACTACTGCACGTGGGACCAAGAGGACATGAAAAAAGCTCTACAGGATGTTGAAAATGGGTCACCAATTGCAACAGCAGCACGTGAAAATGGGTACCTCGGAAAACTCTTAGCGATCGGGTGCACAAAAAGGTAGCTGTGGATGCGAAACTTGGAGCTGAGTGCAAGTTGTCTAAAGATTCAGAGGAGATGCTCAATCAATACATTCAGTACATGGCTCATAGGGCGTTCCCGCTAACTGTGAACCAAATCTTAATGTTTGCCTGGACAATAGACAAAGCATCAGGCTCGAATAAATTTGGTGAAAACGGGCCCAGCTATCACTGGTGGAGAGGGTTCAAAGCTCGTCATCCTGATTTACGCCTCAGAAGACCTGACCCGTTAGATAGGTCACGTGCTGTCAATTCTACAGTAAATAACCTGAGGGAATATTTCAGTCTACTGAAGGAAGTCCTAACCAAATACCACCTTGATGATAAACCCGATCGAATATTCAATTGTGATGAGAGTATCATTGACCTAAACAAATCAGCGCAAAGAGTGGTTATTCCACGACGACAAAAGCATGCCCACTCGAGGCAAGTAGGTATCACTCAACACATATCAATACACTGCTGTGTGTCAGCGAGTGGTTCAGTAATGCCTCCATACATTATTTTCTCCAAAGGCTTCCCTGGGGGTAGTTACGCAAAGGATGGCCCAGATGGTGCACTTTATGGAAAGTCCGAGTCTGGTTTTATGGATGAAGAGCTCTTCCTCAACTGGTTTGAGAAAATTTTTCTCACCAAGTGCCCACAAAATCGGTCAGAAGACGACCCTGTCCTGCTGCTTATGGACGGGCATGTTTCTCATTGTTCAGCACCCCTCATCCAAAAGGCCAAAGAGGAAAATGTTATTTTGTTTGCCCTGGTTCCCCGTACAACCCACATTTGTCAGCCTTTGGATGTAGCTGTTTACAAATCGCTCAAAGTCCATATTAGTAAGATGATCAAGATAGGCCAAGCTCTCAGAGGAGACCTGTGGATTGCAAAAAAAAAAAGATGTTCCCAGAATAATAAAAACCCCCTTCGAACAATCAATGTGTCTTCATAACATCAAGCAGGGATTCAAAAAATGCGGCATTCACCCATTCAATCCTAACGCAATCGACAAAAAACTTTTGATGCGTAAGGGAGTAATTCTTCAATAAGATGTAGACCTGAGTGCACCTCCCCAGTATGCTCAAACAAATGTTACTACACAAACAGAAACAGACGAAACACCTACACCATCTGAAACATCACAAACAACTGAGACGGGTACAGCAACAACCATAGCACAAACAGCAGAGCTGAATTCACCATCAACATCACGAACACAAACAGAAGAAATAGCACAACCACCACCACCATCTCAGTCTCCATCAACCGCCCAAACAATTACTGGTCAATCCACCTCCACAGTCATACCAGAGAATCCTTTGGTTAAATATGGGATTGTCTCTGAAGAATTGGCAGCAATCTTCTTTCCACCAAAAGAAGACATTCCACAGGGCAGGAAACAAGCACTGAGGATGAAATCAAAAGCTAGAGTAATGACAGCAGATGAGGTTCTAGAGGATATTGAAAAGCAAAAGAAAGAGCTCGAAGAAAAGCAAAGGAAGAAGTAAGAGCGACTCAAGGAAAGAGAAAGAAAGAAGGCTGAAAAGGAAAAGCAGGAAGCAGAGAAAAGGGAAAGGAAGGAAGAAGCAGAGGCAAGAAAAAAAGCTAAGAATGAAATGACGAAAAGTATGAAACAACTGAACGTGACAGAAACAGTACCAGTACAAGAAGATTCTGATGATGATCAAGAAGATGATTTTTGTTCTGTTTGTAGCAAGGATTTCTGTGATGATCCACCTGAGGAGCAGGAGCAGTGGGTGGGTTGTAGTCGACAGGGATGCCATAGATGGAGCTGTACTGAATGCCTCCGGAGAATTTTGATTATGCAAATGACTTTTTTGTCAAGGATGTGTACCTGTAGTTTCCCTTGAAGAATGATATTGATCTGCAATGAAAACCTTTCAAAATGCCAGTATTAATTAATTGCATGATGTTACTTGAGTGTTATTGGATTAAATAATATTCGATTGCTGTACTGTTAATGTTTTATGGAATTATTATTAAATTTGATTAATTTTACTATAAATTGAGATGAACTATTGCACTATAGATTGTTCCATTTCAGAATCTGCAATTCACAATCTACCAATTATAAAATAAATTTTTCGTAGTAAGTATTAGCCTACACATATTTCACTGTTCAAGTTAAATGTTCTGGGTTACTTCATGTGACAAAAAAGAGAGAAGAAAAAAATGTTTCTGTACTTGGCTAAATGTTGGTTTCAAAGTAAGAACCAGCAATCCATGATGATGATTCAGGGATAATTTCAGGAATGGTGGGGTTGAGACCAAAGCAACTCACTCCTACTGTACACTAGAAACTTTCTAAACATTGTCAGTACGAGTAAAAACATTACCTGTTTTCTACATACATCAACTGATTTTTTTGTCTCATTGAAAGTGTTTAAATTTATTTTATTATTGGAAAGTTTTTGCAAGAGGCGAAGGAGGAAAACACGTAAAAATCGGTTCCTTTAACTACCATTTTTACCAAACATGCATATGCCACGTTCATGTTACCCTTTAAGTGCATATGGTCATTGGATTAGTGTGTAGTCGTTGTAAGTGGTGACTCAAAGGTTAGGCTACCGTAGAGTCGCCAGGTTGAACATGTTGTGTTTGAATCAATCTTACCTTTAATGTTTCCTTGGAATAAAGTTGTGTAACCGGATTTCTGTTGTAATGCTTTTAAGTGCATCGAAACGGCACATACAAACAAAGAACAAAAACTCAAACCGGATCGGACAGGAACACAAAGGCAAAACCACCCACACACCACCAAATCAAACAGAAAATTATGTTCATTACAACAATAGAACCACACACACACTGACAACCCAATGCCCCACAAACCAACCTCCCCCCGGCCACCCTAAACCAATATTACATACCGCCAACGAAAGACAACACCAGACCAAACCACCACCCAACAACCAAAAAACCAAAACACCAGACCAAGCAATCATCACAAACTGCCCCAAGGGGCCACGAGGGGTCCGGGGCGGGGTCCACCTGCCACGAGGGGTCCGGGGTGGAGTCAACTTGCTATATTTACAGTATGTACACTATATACACTATTTACACTATTTACACAAAAACAAAAAACTGAACAAAACTGGGCCAAAAATACAGGCGCACCTTGCCCAAGGGTGTCCCGGAGGCAGTTGTGGCAAAGGGTAACCTCATTATCCCCACGCTTTAACAAGCTCCACAACCGGATGCAGTTTAACGTCCTACCCAGGACGGATTTCTGTTGTAATACGAGTGTTTCTATTGTTTTACGGCATGATCGTGTAAGTATAATCCCGATCGGCCTTTTATTCTCACGAAACATATTCTAAGCGGCGACTTAAGGGCGGGGGGGGGGGGGGGGGGTTTTTAAGTGCATCGAAAAGGCACATACAAACAAAAAACAAAACTCAAACCGGATCGGACAGGAACATAAAGGCGACTTAAGGGCAGGTTACGTTACTTATTGCAATTGTGCATAAAACCTTATAGCGTGCTTGTGTTGTAGTTGATAAGTAGGTCTGGTCGTGTCCATTTGTTTGCGACCGCGCTTTGTTTCTGTGTAGCTTGTGTTTTTCTTGCTTCATCCTCATTTTTGTCCTTTGTAAAACTAGTTGAGGTTTTCCTTTCGTGGCCTCGAGCCACACAAACTGGTGCTATGCCCGGAAGTCGGGATAGCACAATTGTTAAGTTGGAGTTTTCGTCTGGGGTGAGTGTCCCTCCCCCACAGGCGTTTACTGTGTTAAAAGACAATGGTGTCGAAATTAAAGAAATAGAGATGTTGCAGGCGCTTGAGGCCCGAAACACGTATGACCTTAAGTTTAAGTCTGATGCTGCCCGTGTTAAGGGTGTGTCATGCCTGAAGGGGGTAGAGGGGCTCACTGTCACCCCACATGATGGCTCTGTAACGGTGACAGTGCTTTACCTTCCCTTCGAGGTCGATCAGCGCCTGGTTGCGAGGGTTCTTAGTCAGTACGGAACTGTCTCTGAAATGTGGTGGTGTAAATATACTGGGGGTAAGTTGAAAGGTATATTTAATGGCAAGAGACAGTTCCGTATGGAACTGGTGAGGGACATTCCATCCTTCCTCTTCATAGGGGGTTCCAAGGCCCACATTAGGTACTTTTGTCAGCCCCGTACCTGTTTTAGATGTGGAGAGCAGGGGCACGAAGCCAAGTCGTGTCCCAACAGACGATGTGGGAAATGCTTGCAGTTGGGGCACGGCAAGGCAGAGTGTCCCAACGAGGTACGGTGCAACCTCTGTGGGGAGCTTTTTAAGTACGTAGAAACAGGCACTGGCAAACTAAAGAAGAATCCCAAACCCAAACAAAACCATGACGGGTCACAAACACAAATGCTTAACAAACTATACATACCGTGCAACAGGGAACAAAAGTCTTTGACACTACTGAACTCCAGTAACTGCCACTGCAGCCAACCCCAAAACAAACCACATACAACAAATTCCGCCCACACGCCCAAAGGAAACACCACGCCCGAAGGCAACTCTGCAACCCCACGGCAACACGCCCGAAGGCAACACCACGCCCCAAAGGCAACACCACGCCCGAAGGCAACACTAAACCCGAAGGCAACACTACACCCAAAGGCAACACTACGCCCGAAAGGCAACACTACGCTCGAAAGGCAACACTACGCCCGAAGGCAACACTACGCCCGAAGGCAACACCACACCCGAAGGCAACACCACGCCCAAAGGCAACAGCACTTAAAAAGCACCGGGGCAAATACAGGTGCACCTTGCCCAAGGGTGCCCCGGAGGCAGTTGTGGCAAAGGGTAACCTCATTATCCTCACGCTTTAACAAGCTCCACAACCGGATGCAGTTTAACGTCCTACCCTCTGTGGGGAGGAGGGACATGTGTTTGGTGCCTGCCCCACATCGTACTCTGCTCATGTCAGTGCGGATTTGGGGTCGGCACCTGAACCCTCGCAAACAGGCCCGCAGTATTCAACTCAGGAATTAGAGGAGGCGGCACTTGAGGTGGAACAGGACTTCCTTGCCTCCAAGCAGTGTGAGGGAGGTACTGGAACTCCTGAGGTAGACTCTCCGCCACCCTTAGCATCGACACCCAGTCAAGTTGAAATAACGACAGTAAAGGAGGACCTCGATCTGTCCTCGGACTCGGCAATGTCGGATGGCGGGGAGCCTGCCTCAGAGCCTCCTCCAAAGGATCCCCCTTCGGGGGAGGGTTGGTTTGATTTGTGTGAGGGGGAGGGGCCAGAGCCTGCACTGAAGAGGTCGGCCTCGGTGTTAGACAGGGGAACCCATCACTCTGGGACGCCCGTACCGAGCCCACGGATTAAAAAGATAAGGTCCCAGCCAGATCATTTGGTGTGAATGGTATGTGCCCGGTTTTCTTTTGGGTTTCTGTTCTGTCTGTATCTGTGCTCATGCATGCTATAAAGTTTGGTAGTTCAGTGTAAATAGGTTTGCTTTTGTTCCACATTAGGTCCGTCCGGCTACAAGCATGTGAAAAGCACATCACCTTGTTAATATTGTAAATAGTGGGGTTGGCCACATAAAAATTTGTTGCTGGCCTGGTGTATATAGTTGTCCTTGTGTTTTATGACACGTCAGGTGTTTTCGTTCCCGAGCACGTAAGGAGCACCCATAGTTACAAAAAAGCATTGTACAGACTCAACCTGAACACTCTTCTGTTAATGTAAATGGGTATGTAAATAGTTTTGCCTAGTGAGATTGTAAATGGTCCTGTGTAACTTGCTTGGGTTCGGGATGGATTTATACAAAGTTAACACAGAAATTTCGGTTTGGGTTTTGTTCCCAAGTGCCTGTTTCTATGTACTTAAAAAGCTGCTAACCTGTAGTTTTGCGTGAATAAATTTGTAAATTGTCTTATGTAATTAACCTTTGTATATGGTCCTTTGTTCATAGTAACACAATTTTATGTTTGTAGGTGCATGTAAATATTTTGCTGTTGCGTTTTTGCCCGGTCCGGTTTGGGTTCTCGCCCTTTGTTTCTAGTGCTTTGCCGTGCTCAACCTTATCACTGTGTGATAGCTGTACTACTTACTGCAATTGTGCATAAAACCTTATAGCGTGCTTGTGTTGTAGTTGATAAGTAGGTCTGGTCGTGTCCATTTGTTTGCGACCGCGCTTTGTTTCTGTGTAGCTTGTGTTGTTCTTACTTCATCCTTTTTTGTCCTTTGTAAAACTAGTTGAGTTTTTTTTTTCTCCTTTCGTGGCCTCGAGCCACACAAACTGCTGCTATGCCCGGAAGTCGGGATAGCACAATTGTTAAGTTGGAGTTTTCGTCTGGGGTGAGTGTCCCTCCCCCACAGGCGTTTACTGTGTTAAAAGACAATGGTGTCGAAATTAAAGAAATAGAGATGTTGCAGGCGCTTGAGGCCCGAAACACGTATGACCTAAAGTTTAAGTCTGATGCTGCCCGTGTTAAGGGTGTGTCATGCCTGAAGGGGGTAGAGGGGCTCACTGTCACCCCATATGACGGCTCTGTGACGGTGACAGTGCTTTACCTTCCCTTCGAGGTCGATCAGCGCCTGGTTGCGAGGGTTCTTAGTCAGTACGGAACTGTCTCTGAAATGTGGTGGTGTAAATATACTGGGGGTGAGTTGAAAGGTATATTTAATGGCAAGAGACAGTTCCGTATGGAACTGGTGAGGGACATTCCATCCTTCCTCTTCATAGGGGGTTCCAAGGCCCACATTAGGTACTTTTGTCAGCCCCGTACCTGTTTTAGATGTGGAGAGCAGGGGCACGAAGCCAAGTCGTGTCCCAACAGACGATGTGGGAAATGCTTGCAGTTGGGGCACGGCAAGGCAGAGTGTCCCAACGAGGTACGGTGCAACCTCTGTGGGGAGGAGGGACATGTGTTTGGTGCCTGCCCCACATCGTACTCTGCTTATGTCAGTGCGGATTTGGGGTCGGCACCTGAACCCTCGCAAACAGGCCCGCAGTATTCAACTCAGGAATTACAGGAGGCGGCACTTGAGGTGGAACAGGACTTCCTTGCCTCCAAGCAGTGTGAGGGGGGTACTGGAACTCCTGAGGTAGACTCTCCGCCACCCTTAGCATCGACACCCAGTCAAGTTGAAATAACGACAGTAAAGGAGGACCTCGATCTGTCCTCGGACTCGGCAATGTCGGATGGCGGGGAGCGTGCCTCAGAGCCTCCTCCAAAGGATCCACCTTCGGGGGAGGGTTGGTTTGATTTGTGTGAGGGGGAGGGGCCAGAGCCTGCACTGAAGAGGTCGGCCTCGGGCGAGGTGTTAGACAGGGGAACCCATCACTCTGGGACGCCCGTACCGAGCCCACGGATTAAAAAGATAAGGTCCCAGCCAGATCATTTGGTGTGAATGGTATGTGCCCGGTTTTCTTTTGGGTTTCTGTTCTGTCTGTATCTGTGCTCATGCATGCTGTAAAGTTTGGTAGTTCAGTGTAAATAGGTTTGCTTTTGTTCCACATTAGGTCCGTCCGGCTACAAGCATGTGAAAAGCACATCACCTTGTTAATATTGTAAATAGTGGGGTTGGCCACATAAAAATTTGTTGCTGGCCTGGTGTATATAGTTGTCCTTGTGTTTTATGACACGTCAAGTGTTTTCGTTCCCGAGCACGTAAGGAGCACCCATAGTTACAAAAAAGCATTGTACAGACTCAACCTGAACACTCTTCTGTTAATGTAAATGGGTATGTAAATAGTTTTGCCTAGTGAGATTGTAAATAGTCCTGTGTAACTTGCTTGGGTTCGGGATGGATTTATACAAAGTTCACGCAGAAATTTCGGTTTGGGTTTTGTTCCTCAGTGCCTGTTTCTATGTACTTAAAAAGCTGCTAACCTGTTTCTAGTGCCCGTTTCTGCGTACTTAAAAAGAACACAGAAATTTTGTTTGCTAGCGTAGTGTGGGGGATTTTGTAAATAGTTCACTGTTATGTTTTTGTCTGGCCCGGTTTGAGTTCTGTTGTTTCTGCGTGCCTGTTTGTATGTACATAAACAGCTTTTTAAGTACGTAGAAACAGGCACTGACAAACTAAAGAATCCCAAACCCAAAGAAAAACCCTGACGGATCACGAACACAATGTCAAACAGACTACACATACCATGCAACACATACATGGAACAAAAGTCTTTGTTACTACTAAGATTTAGCACTGCCACTGCAACCAACCCAAAAACAACACTCCAGCCCAACCACCACAAACAACCCCTAAACAAAGTCCCACAAAGACCACACACCCAAATCCACCACACACGCAAAGGCAACACTACGCCCGAAGGCAACACCACGCCCGAAGGCAACAGCACTTAAAAAGCACCGGGGCAAATACAGGTTCACCTTGCCCAAGGGTGCCCCGGAGGCAGTTGTGGCAAAGGGTAACCTCATTACTCCCACGTTTAAACAAACTCCACAACCGCTTTTTAAGTGCATCGAAACGGCACATACAAACAAAAAACAAAAACTCAAACCGGATCGGACAGGAACATAAAGGCAAAACTATCCACACACCACCAAATCAAACAGAAAATTATGTTCATTACAACAATAGAACCACACACACACCGACAACCCAATGCCCCACAAACCAACCTCCCCCCGGCCACCCTAAACCAATATTACTACATACCGCCAACGAAAGACAACACCAGACCAAACCACCACCCAACAACAACCAAAAAAACCAAAACACCAGACCAAGCAATCATCACAAACTGCCCCAAGGGTCCACGAGGGGTCCGGGGCGGGGTCCACCTGCCACGAGGGGTCCGGGTGGAGTCAGCTTGCTATATTTACAGTATGTACACTATATACACTATTTACACAAAAACAAAAAACTGAACAAAACTGGGCGAAAAATACAGGCGCACCTTGCCTAAGGGTGTCCCGGAGGCAGTTGTGGCAAAGGGTAACCTCATTATCCCCACGCTTTACAAGCTCCACAACCGGATGCAGTTTAACGTCCTACCCAGGACTTTTATGTATGTACATAAAAAGCGCACCTTTGTGCTTTTTAAGTGCATCGAAACGGCACATACAAACAAAAACAAAAACTCAAACCGGATCGGGCAGAAACATAAATGCAAACTATTTACAAACAACTAAATCAAACAGAAAATTATGTTCATTACAGTAATTGAACTATATGTACAGATACATACACATATATACATATTTACAACATATTTACAACCAAGCACCTCACAAGCCACCCACATACAATCACAGCCCCATTTACAAATTACAGTAGTTCCATATTTACAAACAAAATCAATATTTACAAGTTGACTACCACCCGGCCCGCCCTCACCGAAACAAGCGGACCCCACCGCCTACCGAATGCCGATCTTGGCAAACGGACGAAGTCCGACTCCACCCTCAGCTTAACCTCCGCCCTCACCGACGCCAGGACGACATCAGCAGGCCTCCCCACCCCCTAAAAACAATGTTACATCGGTCTCTCCATAAGGCTAGCTTTATGGAGGCCGAAACAAAGGTAAGTATGTCCTGAACACTTGTATTGCATGGCGGAGGTGAAAGACCATACAAAGCATAGTCCTGGCTGACAGCCCAGGTGTTACACAACGTTAGGCGGTCAGTCAGGACTTGAAACCATTCCCAGAATAGAGCCACATAGTCACACTGCCAAAAACACATGTGACACACTCTCCCACTTTGTGCATCTTGTGCGGGGGCAAATACCATCTCCAAGACGCCACCGAAGGCGCTTGAGATTAGTTACAATGGCGTCATGTGCGATTCGCCACAACAGGTCTCGCCTGCGGTAATCTAATGATCTGCTGTGGACTACACGCCACACTTCCGGCCCTGAAGCAAAGTGGTTGGGTTGGACCTGGCCAACCAATTCATCAAAAACAGCCCGGTATAGGTCCCTTGCACTTGACTGTGAAACATCCCCCACTGTTGACATAATACGGAGCGTTTCCCTCATTTGACTGTATGCCCCCGTGGGTCTCCAGCTGTGGGGTTCACTGTTACTAAACAGGGAGGGAAAGAACCGACGGAATGATAATCCCCCCCAATAACGGACAAAATAGACAAAAGGCATTCTGCTGTCCACAGCACTGTAAACACACTTGGTCAGGAGAAAACGGAGCTTGGAGCGCACCTTTGTATATAGTCCTTTCTACATAGTAACACAATTTTTTGTTTGTTGTTGCATGTAAATAGTTTGCTGTTGCGTTTTTGCCCGATCCGGTTTGGGTTCTCGCCCTTTGTTTCTCAGTGCCCGTTTCTACGTACTTAAAAAAGCACCCCGCTCCCGAGTTCAGTTCAGGTCTTCGTCGAGAGCAGACATGTTTTCATCGAGCTCTGTTTGATTTGGTGGTGTGTGGATAGTTTTGCATTTATGTTCCTGTCCGATCCGGTTTGAGTTTGTTTTTTGTTTGTATGTGCCGTTTCGATGCACTTAAAAAGCCCCCCCCCCCCCCCCCATCGAGCTCTCGTCGTTTTGATAGACAAGTATCACACTGAAAATATTCATACGCGGAGCCACTAAAGAAGGCACCGATTCACGGAGTTCAGTTCTGGTCTTCGACGAGAGCAGACGTGTTTTCGTTTCGCTCTCGTCTTTTTGCCGTGCTCAACTTGTATCACTGTGTGATAGCTGTACTATTTATTGCAATTGTGCATAAAACCTTATAGCGTGCTTGTGTTGTAGTTAATAAGTAGGTCTGGTCGTGTCCATTTGTTTGCGACCTCACCTTGTTTCTGTGTAGCTTGTGTTTCTTACTTTATCCTATTTTTTGTCCTTTTGTAAAACTAGTTCTGAGGTTTTTCCTCTTTTCATTCCGTGGCCTCGAGCCACACAACTGCTGCTATGCCCGGAAGTCGGGATAGCACAATTGTTAAGTTAGAGTTTTCGTCCGGGGCGAGCGTTTCTCCCTCGCAGGCGTTTGCTGTGTTGAAGAACAATGGTGTGGAGGTAAAAGAAATAGAGATGTTGCAGCCGCTTGCGGCTCGCAACACGTACGACCTGAAGTTCAGGTCAGATGCTGCCCGAATTCAGGGGGTGTCTCGCCTTAAAGGGCTGGAAGGGCTTACTGTCACCCCATATGATCGCTCTGTGGTGGTGACAGTTCTGTACCTGAACTTTGAGGTCGATCAGGGCCTGGTGGCGAGGGTTCTCAGTCAGTATGGAACTGTCTCCGATATGCGGTGGGTCACCTACCAGGAAGGTGAGCTGAAGGGCATCTTGAACGGAAAGAGACAGTTCCGTATGGTACTGAAGAGGGAAATACCGTCCTTCCTCTTCATAGGGGGTTCCAAAGCCCATATAAGATACTTTGGGCAGCCCCGCACCTGTTTTAAGTGTTCAGAGGAGGGGCACGAAGCCAAGTCCTGTCCCAACAGACGTTGTGGCAAGTGCCTGCAGGTGGGGCACGAAAAGGCCCCAACGAGGTGCGGTGTAACCTCTGTGGGGGGGAGGGACATGTTTCTGGTTCCTGCCCCACTTCGTACTCTGCCCGTGCCAGTGCGGATGTGGGGCCGGCACATGAACCCTCGCAGTCAGGCCCAGAACCTATGGTGGAGGAACCTAGGTCCCCTTCACCTGATGAGGTGGCACATCAGGTGGAGCAGGATTTCCTTGCTGCTAAACAATGTGAAGGGGTCTCTGGGACCCCTGAGGCAGGCCCTCCATCGTCCTCCTCTTCAACACCTGGGGAGGCTGGATTATTAACAGTGGAGAATGACCTTCAACTCTCATCAGACTCGGAGACTGACTCTGCCATGTCAGATGCTGGGGGACCTGCCTCAGAGCCTCCACCAAAGGAACCACCATCGGGGGAGGGCTGGTTTGATTTGTGTGAGGGTGTTGAAACAGAGTCCAATTTAAAAAGGTCGGCCTCAGGTGAGGAGTCAGTGGAGGGGATCCATCCTTCTGGTCCACCACTACCGAGTCCATGTAAGAATAAAAAGGCCAGGTCAGAGACAGATGTGTAGTTACCTATCCCACCATGACTGACCCCCTGTCCCTCATGACCCTAAACGTCAATGGCATGAGGGACAGTCGGAAGCGGTCAAGAATATTCCAATTTTGCAAATCACTAGGTGTGGACTTCGTTGTCCTCCAGGAGACTCACATTGTTAATGAGAACGACGTCTACACCTGGTCCTATGAATGGGGTGGGGGTTTGCACGCTTCCTTTGGTTCCGTGTCTTCCTGTGGATCTGTTATTTTAGTTTCATCCAGATGGACTTCCCTGGTAGGAAAAGTTGATCATGATCATGAGGGCCGGGTGATATGCATCACCATAAAACATCCTTGCGGGAGCTTCATCCTATGTAATGTTCGCACCATCCCTAAG